>BRYE01000020.1:15043642-15051142 GCA_030159115.1 Actinidia arguta var. hypoleuca
TAATTTCCGAAAAACTATAACTAATTTAAGCCTTCATTTTCGTTTGTCCGGGAACGTAGCTGGAGGCTCATTCGTGCCGTCCTATTTTCTCCACAAAATTTTCCGGGAAATTTTTTCTTCCAAACAGAGAGAGAGAGAGAGAGGAAAGAACCTCGGACTTCGTTCTCGAGGCGATTGAGCTCGACCCTGACTGGATCAGAGCCGTGCAAGAGGTTGATGATTTCGTCGGCGTCAGAACCGGTCCGGGATATGGGTCCCGCCTTCTTCCGCCACTTGAACGAAACCGACGGCGGTAGCGCCGCCTCTCCGTTGCTGTTAATGTGATTGTTCGCCATTAATATCTATAGTCGTACAAAACTTTCGACCCCTATACTCCTGGAAGACGACAGTAGAGAGAGAGAGAGAGAGAGAGAGAGGTATTTGGAGCGAGCGAGCGTTTATATACTGGTAGCCTAAGTGGGGTTTAGGCGGGTTTTACAACTGAGACAGAGGAGGATTAATTTCAAAGCTGGGGAGATAAGTATCGCATGTGTCATCGGTACAAGTTTATACGATACGTCGGAATTTGGTTAGAAATGTTAGCATGTTGCGGGTCATTTGATAAACGGGTCATCGGCTTGAACTCAAAACAGAGACCCGATGGGATACATTTTGCAAAATAGCTTTTAAAATAATTGTCTTTCTTATAAAAATCATTTAAAATGACATATTTTTTTTAAAAAAAATATTGAAAATATAATGCAAAACAAGATCATTGTCCTTTCAAATTCTAAATATATGAAACCTGAGAAGTGGTAAAAAAAAGAAATTTCAAACACTCGCTATATTCTCTAATTGAGCTCGTTTAAGGAAACTTTTTTAAGGTGAGTCCATTTAAGATTTTTTTAAGTGATAGAAATGAGTATGTTTCCACATTATTGCTATTCAATGAGTTCAATTTAAACTTAATTAAGAGAATCTATTTGACATACTAGAAAATTTTGAATTTTAAATAAATTGTGAATTATTAATCAAAATCAAAATTCTCTCTAAACTTTTACTCAAATGTCTCAGATACACGTCATTTGAAAAATATCAATTAAAACTCTAATCTTATAAAATATTTATCAATTTGTCTCTCGATGTCAACGTTTTGGAGGCCAAAAATTGATCATTTTCTCTCAATCGCTAAGACATTGTAGATTTATTAATTGATTTGGTGCAAAATTCTAGTAATTTGAAGCATTCGAACCATAATTTCATTAATTTACTAGTTATTAGAGAGAGATAAACTGTAATTGAAAGCTCTAATTCTTTTTTTCTCTTTTATTTTTTTTCAACTTTGTATATATCCAGTCCTCACGTGCAAAATAATAATATTTTTTTTTGTAAAATATTGACATGGACGGGTTGGGCCAAAAAATCTGTGACATCGGTGACTTTCGTCATTAATTTGATAGGAGTTTAACATCAGGAATCGAATTGATAAATATTTTTAAAAAAAATCAAGGGTTTAATTGATACTTTTCAAATTACATACATGTACGAGGCATTTGGGTGAAAGTTTATGGGGGATTTTAATTTTTCCCCTATCCAATATATGATTTAAGTTGGATAGTATTTTTTCACTCCCATTTCCATTCAATTGCATTCTTTCTATTTTTTATCAGGTAAATTTATTCAAATATTCTACTGTATATAAAATTAAAACATTTATACAGATGCACATTATAAATATAAAATACAAGGCTATTTAAGATAAAAGCTAGATATTTATGAAGTGGTGTTCTACTCATTGTATTTCAATTAAAAATTTAGTATTTGGAATTCGTCTAGAGAAAGAAAAAACAAAGAAAAATGATTAAATACATTATTATTATTTTTTATTTCATCAAATCCTTAAAACAAACACACCCTACTGATCCCCAAAAAAGAAGAGGGCTCAAATTTTAGGTGAATTTCCGGGTCGGGTCAAGCTTACCACCCAAAATTCTAGACCGATTCGCATTGGTATATAGCCAAGGATCTTGGTTATTGGGCAAAAATCAGATCAGTTGATGGGTCCATAGACTCCATACACGGTTTATGGGACCACCGTACACTTGCTCCAACTTTACAACATCCAACGGCTAAATTTGATTTTTCCTTTCATCCTAACGGTCAGAATTTTCAAATGTTTTTAGCTATGTATGTAGAAGGTTATTTGGATAATTTTATCTAATAAAGATAAAAAAAAAATATAATTAAAAAAAAATAGTGTGTGAAAATCACTATAAAACTTAAATCATATATTTGATATTCTCTATGGTTTTCTAAAAAAATCTCAAAATTAAATAAATACATTATTATCTTAAGTTAAGAATTAAATAAATGGAGGCTGATGGAAGATTCAAATTGTGAATGGTAAAAAGTTTAGGAGTTAATTTTTTTATATGAAAAATTAAGATTTTAATTTATTATCAAGATCAAATGCTGGGATTCTTTTTATAATTCTCTCTAGAAAAAATAAAAATAAAAATTACAAGAAAATATTCGTGAAAAGCTAAAAGTCGACCTTGAAAATTTATTAAAAGGGCTTATTTAAATGCACAATTTAAATCAACACATTTCTTTTACAACATTTCCCTTTTGCCCTTTATTTGCTAAAATTTTTAAACATAATCTACAATATGAGACGGAGAGATTAGCGGATTTCGTCTTATTGTTTCGTTGAGTACATCATTTTTGGATCCTTTTGAAATATATGCCTCCATTAAACTCGTCTGTATCAGTTACCTTAAACGATCTCAATGATAATATAATCGTGAATCGAATTCGTGTGTCTTTGTTCAATGTAAAAGTCTTTGGCAACAAATTTGAAAAAAAGTGGATCCCATTGAAAAGATGCGGAGAGAGAAAGCAAAAAGATTGGTGAGAGAGGGAGAGAGGGACAAGAGCACATGCTAATGGGCTTCAAGTGAAAGAAAGAGCACATGCGATGCCTTGTGAAGCAAAGCGTGAATCTAACCAATTGCTGGGTCCTACTGTATTTTTGATTTGTAAGCATTTGATCTCTCTCTCTCTCTCTCTCTCTCTCTCCACACGGGTGCCTATGCATAAAATGAAATCTTCATAATCATATGCATTTGTCTTTGCTTACAAACAAACTCCCTAATCTCTCAACACATGACAAGTGTACGGTGAAGATCTTCTATTAACGTACGGTTTAGTTATTTTATTACATTTTTTTCTCAAAAAACTTGGGTTGCATTGGATCGAGTTGGGTTGGGTTGATTGGATTGAGTATCGGAACTTTATAGAGTTGTCTGGTATCATTTTGTTTTATGTCCTTGAAAATGAATAGATTTTTTTTTTTTTAAAAAAAAATGGAAAATAAAACAAGGCCTTTGGTGAAACCATTTTGAAACTATGTTCTTGAGGATAAAACTACACTATTTTGTGGTAATCATTGCATATTAATTAAATATCACAGCCTCTTGTGATACATTTGAGTTGGTTCAGCGTGTACTGTTTACAAATATTATATATATTTTTATATACTTTTATATGTGGTTATATATATATATATTTTTTACAAATATCAATACAGATTTTATCCATTTATAACCACTACTCATGGTTAGCATTTTTTCATTTGAGTATCATTTGATGTGATTTTTTACATAATTCAATTAGATATATTAGATGATTATACACTTAATTAGCTTAAAAATGATGCTACATCAGATATACTCAAAATTCAATCACCATAGTGACAAAATATTATGTGCACGTGTTAGAGAGAGTTTGTTGCGATAATACGAACCTTCATCTTCGTTTAGTTTGTGCTTGGATTGGATTTAGTAAGGGAAAGGGGGAAAAAAACGAAAAAGTACGAGGAAGAGAAAGAGGATTGGAGATGGGTGAGAAACTTAACCGAGGCATTAGGGTTTGGTAGAAATGAAGGGTTTGAAAATTCATGAAAATGAATGTTGGTGCGAGAAATCAAGTCCCACCCGTAGATGCGGAGCTTGGCCTGACAGATAAGGGTGGCGCCACTCACATAGTCTCATAGAGGATGGGGACATTGTAGGACGAGATAAGGCACGAGAGGTGGAGGAGTTGGTTGAGGTGGCGTTGTGTCGGAAACGGCACCATCACCACCATGACTTGGGATTGTTTTAGGCCATTTTGGTGGTGGTTGGCCATTGCAAGGGTTACTAAAAACTTGGTTTGAAGTTTTTGGATATATGGTTTAATAATCTTGAACAGTTAGATATTTCAATAAATTTTTGTATTTTTTTTAATCAAATTGTTAATCTAAATACAATCTTAAATCATTAAACAAGTAAACCAAAAGCTTGAGGTAACCCAACAAGTAGAGGAGGGCATATTACAAATGTAAAGTGAAAGACATTATTGGAGTTTTAGGCATCCTGTTATTAGGTAGCTAGTTAGGTGAACTGATGGCACCCCAGAAGACTTTGGAAAACTGGCCTTGCATCAACAAATTAAACCACTCTGTTGATCACTGTTTGCATCGAAGTTACAGAAACTTTATGATTTGAATTTTAAAATAAAGTTAGGCGAGAGTAGGCATCCCTTGGACCCACTTTAGATTAGGATTGTTTATTTTGTAAAAAAATCAAGTTCAACAGAGAAAAACAGATATACGATCAAATCACATTTTACTTGAAAAAATAATTTATGCTAAAAGTAATATTTGCTCGTCTCTAAATGAAGTCTTCTACTGGGGAGTCCAAATTTTTAAAGGAACATAATTATTGTATTTTATTTTTGCTAATTTTATAATTTTATGCCTATAATCATTATTTTGACTTTTTTTTTTGTGGAATTTTAGTTAAACAATAGTATATAAAAGACATGGTAAAAAGAGAAAGTGGTATATTTTATTTGTTGACTTTTTGATTGGAATATTTATTTTGCAACACTCCGAAATAAAATAATGGTACTTTAATTTAGAATGGAGAGGGTATTTGTTATCCCGACAAAAAATAATTCCATCGCGTGACTACTAATAACCAATCAACCTATTTTTTTTTTTTATGAATCATCATCGATACCGATTCAAGATAGACCCACAACTTGCTAAGTTTACTATAAAATTTTGGATGATTAATTATTTTTGTACTCCACTTTTTACTAAACAAGTTTCATTTCTTTATTTTTAGGTAAAATTACATAAAAAATTTAAATATTTGACATTTGTAATAAATTAAATCCTATATTTTTAAAATTTTAAAATTTTAAAATTAAACATTTAACTTTTAACATAGTATCAATTACAACCATCCGTCCATTAACAATACCTTTTTACGGATTTTTTTTTTGGTACACATGGTACTTTCTTACTTGCTTCATCCATTTAATGTGTACTCAAACACACCAAATCACAATCTCTTATTATCAAACATCAACTATTATCACAACCATCTATCGCAAGCCTACCATAGACTTGAGCCCATCGGATTAAATCCTGCATCCCTTCTCCATTACAAGCCCGCGACGTTGAACCGGAGAAGCAAACCACACCGTCAGTCACCGTGCCGCCAACCCAATACCTCCAACTCCGCGGTCACCCCTCCCAGACCGTTCTTTAACACCGCCTCTCACCGTCGCGGCCCTTTCTGTAAATAACACAACGAGGGATGTTGCGAGGTCTCTTGTGGTGGCGAGACGGGGGTGGTTTACAGAGAAAATGAAAGCTTTTGGTAGGCAGTCAGTTGATGGAGAGCAAACAAGAACAAGACATGGGCAAGAGGATAAGCAACCTTCCAAGAGGGAAAGTGCAGTCACAAGAAGCCGTCTTAGCAACAAACCAAGCCAACTAAACTCCATAAGATCACAGAGTGTAAGCAAGGACCACTACTGGCTTTGAAAGACAAAAGCCCTCTTTGTTTGTAAATATTGTGGTACCACTGCCAGGAACTTGCATGATGGAAAATTGGAAACTCGTAAAATGAATGAGAAGATATATAACCCACTAAGACCTAATCCTCCTGGTAAAACTTAGTGATCCCTTTCCCTCTTGGATTGAGAATTTGATGAGAAAAAAAATAATGTAAAAGTTAAACAATTCAACTCTTCGAAATCATTAGATATTTCAACTTTTTTATTTTCTTTTTCTTTTCACCAACAAATCCTTGATTTAAATACAGCAATAGGAAATGGATGTTTGGTATCGATTCCAAAAAATGTACTCTGAGAATGTACTTTTGAACTTCCAACTATTTCTATCTCTAAAACCACGAAAAACAAAACAAAGAAGATGACAACAATCAAGTTTCACTAGTTTTCTATGCTTTGCGTGGGAACAGAAAATTTGAGAGAGAAATTTAATTGGCCAAGTAGAAGAAACTCGACCAACTCCTAGAAATTGGGATTCAGCCGCACAATGTGGTGGGTTTATGGTGTCATCTCTCGCCGGATCTGGGACACAACCACCACTCCTGCTGGTGCCTTTACTAATCACATGCTTTCAACTCTCCTCATGAAGACTTAACAGTGTGTTTGGATGGTGAAGCAGCTGGAGCTGCTTCCCAAACAGAAGAACAAGGACTCAAATGAGAAATCCCCAGTAAAATTCTCCAAAACCCTGGGGAGGTTTTTTTCATTCCTTTTGCTCCGCTCAATGATTTCTTCTGAGGGGAGGGGTGTTGTCTCTGGTAAAGACAGAAAAAGCAATCTACATTTCTAAGTCAAAAAACCCAGATATGTACTCCAAATTTTCACCAATTACAAAATTTAACTTACTAAAACATAACATATCATTGAAACAGGGCACCATTTATTCAGGTAAAAATTGTTTCAGCTAGACAAGGTGATATGTTTACCAGACTTTCCAGGAGTAAATCACTCTCCTCAAACTAAAAGATAAGAGCGTATGAGCTATAAAAATCAGAGCAAAACAAATGAAGGCTTCCATTTTCTACCTCTTCATATATACGAGAGCAAATCTGCATTTGACAAACACCAGTAGGCTATGCTTGCTAACCAAACACCTCATTATCTCCTAGCTCTTAACTTGGAGATTCATTTGTGTCGATTCAGATTCCCTTGCCAAGGCAGCTTCTCGTTCTAGACGACGACGTTCTCTCTGGGTGAATCCAGGATCAAAAAACAAGCATGACGCATCATATTACCAAACAGATACAAATGAAAAGTCTTTACTGCAGTAAAATGACAACCACAGGTCCACAGTCATGGAAAATATATCTTATTCACTGTAAAGCATGCTGAGTAATGAGAACAATATACATAGCAACCATGTTTTAAAATTAAAATCACAGTATGGGGACATATAGCAGAAGCGGTCACGGTGATGATATCGGGACTATTGAGTGATGCATATTGGGAATCAGGTGTAGCAGTTGTGAATTCACATTTATAACACAATGCTCCCTGTGTTTGGATGATTTTAATCTTAAGTTGTCATAGTTCAATCAATTTTTTGGTTATGGTATGGACAAAGAAAGTTCAAGTAATAAAATAAAGATATTGATAATATTAAAATTTACATTT
>BRYE01000020.1:15056142-15061142 GCA_030159115.1 Actinidia arguta var. hypoleuca
TATAATATAGGAGGGACACTTATTAATCATAATCTTAAAAGTATTTTTCCAATAATCAAACACCATGAGATACCACTAAACCAAGCACAAATTTTTTTAGTATATATGCTTTTACAAAAGTAACTAAAAGTGCAAAAACTTAGACATTCATCCCTAAAGTTTGTAATATATGTTTCAGAATGAGTTCTCAAACACATTTATAGTACACATCAAACGAAGGAAAAAATCCCTAACTTATCTTATTGAGAAAAAAAACAATCATAGAAACACTAATGTTAGCATACAAAATGATTTTTTTCTAAATGTTAACTTTTAGAACAACCTCTACAAGTTAGCCCCAATTTGAGAACAGTCTCAAACACATATTCACTAAAGAATCAACAAATACAAAACCCCTAATTTATCATATAGAGAAAATAAATATATAAAATCACATAGAAACACTAATTTTCAGTATACAATTAGTTAATTCAACAATGAAATGAAATCGCTAAGGTTGAACATAAATACATGAAGCCCTAATTTTAGAAATCAAAAGCACAACCATCAGAATGTTCATACAAAAACATAAGATTAAAACAAATTAAAACCCTAATTTCGCTTGAGAGAGAGGGCTAACCAGGACTATCTGGGACTTCGAGTGGCCGGAAGGTCGAGTTTGGAGAGAGCTTTAGCCACCGGCCACCGGAAAATCCGCCGTGGTGTGCACCTCCGAGATGAAGCTGAGAGAGTGGGTCGGACTTGAGGGGAGAGGCTGGTGAGTTTTGGCCACCTATGTTCATTTACGCAGGGTTTAACAACCCGTGTTATGGCCGAGTGTTTGTAATATTCATTTTTTTTATTTAATTTTTTAACTAATTAATTTAAATTTAAATTTATAATTTAATTTGTTTTTTCTTAAAAAAAATTATATTTTAGCTAACTGTTTGTTTTATTCGAACGAAAAAATATTGAAAAAATAAGAAGAAAAATACTACACATTTTTCTTTCAAATATTTTTTTTTACTTTTTATTTGGCATTATTTTATAGGATGTATTTTTTTAAAGGTAATTTTTTTTCCAAAGGATTTAGGGTTTTATTTTTTTTATTTAATATTTTTTTTTAATTTATAGTTTATCGTAATAAAATAACTAAAAAACAAATGAAAGAAAAGGATTAGTAAGAAAATGCCACGTAAAAAGGAGAAACAATGAGAATGCATTTTATTATTTTAGAAAATTACATTCGTATATAGTATATAGTTTTAGTAATTGTCCGTGTCCACAGACATTATGCTAAAAAAAAAAATCATCTCTTAGGTATTCGTTAAAATTTTATAAATTTAAAAACAGATAAAATATAAATGTCAGATAAAAGGTACATTGAATACATATACGAAGAGATACATTACTACAAAATAAAAAATAAATTAAAAAGAATAATGGTTTTGAAAAAGTGTGTGCGGGAATAAGGAGTTGTTGAGTACATTTTTTGGGCACGCTCGTGCATTCCTTTGACTGGAGGCTTCCAGGCGGGGGTGAGCTCGACATGGACCAGGCATTCGGACTGGTGTTACAGAAGGTGATGCCACTATCGGCCATGGTCGTTCCGCGGTTGGAGACAAATGCTTACAAGCCCTGGATTTGAATAGAGGTTAGCAGAGCCTATTTTCAATGTCAAATATAACACCAAAATAAGAGGAACAAAGTCAAATTTATCCATTTCATGCTTAACTTTTTCAAATTGAATCAAATTAGTTGAATTTCAAAATACAGTCAAAGTTGTTAACGAAAATATTATAGACCAACTGTCTCTTAATTGTTCATCCCTAAACACTTAAGGCTTTGTTTGGATGCACAAAACTTAAAATTAAATTGAGAATATTTAAAAATAACTCAATGCCTAATTATATCCGAGCTAGTTTTATTCGAGTGTTTGAATAATGTTGAAAACCAATTTTGGAGCTAGTACATGTTAGAGATTTAAAACACTTGGCTACATTTTATGGGCCACACAACTTTAAGATTATTTTGAAAAGCGTAAAAATAATTATCATCAATGTAATTGGGTCTCGAGGGGCATTGTGGGCTATATAAAGAGTCTATAGGGCATAAAAGGGGACCAGAGTTATTTTTTGGGCATCGAACTAAAATAATTATTCCGATGTTTGAAGCTATTTGGGTATAACCAAAGTTATTTTTTGGACTAGTTACGATATCAAAATGCCAAAAAATAATGATATTGCTCCACCAGTACAACGTCATTTTAATAATGTTGTGGGTTTTGTGTGCTTTGATTTTGCAAGGAACATGCTTTGGCAGCCCATTAGATATGAGGTTTCGGAACAGCCTGATATTTTTTGCTTTGGCTAGACTTATAGCAGCCCACCGGAGCTGCTCTCACAGTGCTAGCTTGGGCCATCTTCAGCAAAGGTCCAGGTCACTCTTTGGTCTGGGAACGAAGACCAAGGTCTCACCTAATAATCGGAGGGCCCAAGATGAGTGGAAAATCCAATTTGACCATTTTCAGACCAAAATGGGCTTGGGCAGAACAACAAGCGCAATCCATCCTAAGGCGTCGTTCAGCCTTTTGCAAGACTCAAACCAAAACCAGTCCTTAGAGAAAACCAAGCCAAGAAAGGTACCTTTCGACCCATTTCCTTCTTCCAAACAGGTAAAAATGAGGTCATTTGTAGTTAAATTTTAGTTAATTTAGTTGTTTTAATTTTTAATTTTATTTTTATTTTAATAATTTTAAAAAAAATAATTATAACTTTATAGTTCTTATATTCCTCGTAATGAAATAAATCTGAAAAATATAAAATTCTCATAGAAAGTTGAAAAAAATCACAAAAAAAAGAGCTTGTTCACTCTTTTTTTTATCTTTAATAAAAAAAATTCAAAGAAAATCAACATTTTCACATTTTCATACTTCAAATTCTTCTTGTAAAGAGGAATCGAATAATTATAAAATTTTGATAAAATTAAATTAAAATTAAAAAAATAATAATGGAATTAAGACTCTTGCTTTCATATTTTTCTATATAACTTTTTACACTTTTTAATACACTTTTTTATCCTTAACCAGGGCCTAATGGTTGTGCCAGACCGGCCCAGACGGGGTACTGGCAAGGGTAGAGCTAGAAAATAATTTGAACGAAGTCAAACTCGTGAAAATAATTTTTTATGAGGTCAAAATTATATTTATAATTTATTTTAAAAACAAATTACTAATTTTTATAATATCAAAATTATATTTATAATTTATTTTAAAAACAAATTACTAATTTTTATAATATCAAAATTATATTTATAATAAATTATACAAAGAATTACAATGTAATTTTTTTTTCTCAGTGTGGTCAATTCATGTCCCTCTGCCCGTGGGTACTAGACACATTTGTGGTGGCTTATGCACTTGATTGTATGGCTCAAAGGCCTTTGGATCGTTTAGATGATTGTCCACCAAAAACATTTTTTTTTTATTTACTTAATAAAGGGTTGAACATTATCGTCATGAATTATTTTATTGTTGTTTGTAATCGTGAGGTGCATTATTTTAAATATAACGTATTAGAGTGAACTCTATTATTTCAACTAAGATAATGATTTTCACACTCATCAGTTATTTTTTTTTTTCCAATTGCAATCATGATTTTGTCTTTGTTTGATAAAATTGCTCAATGTCTTTATGCGTAATTAAAAATAAAAATAATATAGAATATAAATACAAAGATATTTGGGTTATTTTTAAATTTTTTATTAAATATATTTTCGATAATCAATAATACTAAATTTCTAACAAAAGAATTTATATTTAAAAAGTTATGTGCATGCATTTAAAAGAATAAATTTGCATCTTCTCAAATACAGGACAATGCTTTAATTTAAAAAGAATTTTACTAAAGACAAAAAAATTAATTTTTACTCCACCAATTAGCTAAAATTTTGTTAGTAGTTTTTTATTTTTTACATTTTTGAACAAAAAATTAGATTTTTAAATTTTTCTCGTCATGAAAAGCTAAAAAAATATAAAATTTTGATTAAATGATAACAAAATTTTACTAAAGATAAAAAAAACTTTAGTACCAAACAAAAAATTATAAAAACTGGGTATTTTCTTGTTGATCTCAGCTACTTTGCAGTCCAATTTTGAATTAAAAATATGCAGTTCAAGCATTTTGAACTCCAGTTTGGGCTCATTTTGATGATGTAAACTATTTATATTGTAGATCTCATTGAAAAATTTAATACTTTAAAAAATAACGTTGATCAGGTACAAATCAATAATCTACCAATATCAATTTATATAAAGATAAATAACTATAATTCTGTATATTATACTTATTTATTAAGTTATAAATAGTTCTGAACATATATTGACATGTATTCGATTAGCATAATTTTTTTATAGTATTGATTTTCACGATAGAATTTACAGTATTGATTTTCACGTTGATCAAGTACAAATTAATAATCTATTAATATCAATTTACATCAAGATAAATGAATATAATTTTATATATTATACATAAAATAATTATAAATCGATATTAATTTGTATTCGATTAACATAATTTTTCACAAAATTAATCTTACAGAATTTATAATATAAATATTTAAATTATCAAAATAAGTTTAAAATACAACCCGGAAGATTTGGACCGCAACTCTACAGTCACAAAACGCTAACGACCGAGAAAGAAGTCTCCTTTAGGAGCCAAGTGGGTGATGTGACGTTTACAACTGGACGTCATCAAATGACGTTTCGAAGGCGTCACTGGAATCTAGTTAGCCGTTTCCGTGATACCCACGTGCCTCAACTATTGGTACATTGATACCGCCGCCTCTTGTTTGGCTTTTCTCGCTCCACGGGTACAACTCCCAAAAAGAAACAATGAAAACAAAAAAAAGGAGATCTGAGATCCATGTCTTACTGGCTGAACTTTTACCGAAATAAATCACGATTATTTTAAAAATTATATTTAAGTCATGTGAGTTGGAATGTTTTGAATGCTAAT
>BRYE01000020.1:15083642-15088642 GCA_030159115.1 Actinidia arguta var. hypoleuca
TGCTTAATGAGCTCCCACTCTCACCGAACAAAATATTCGTGTGTGTGTACAAGTTCTAACGTGTGGCTTATTAAATTCGCATATATTGCCTACTATTTAAAGGAAAAATTTATTAAAAAAAACTTCAATTTAATATATTGATAATAAATTAAATTCTATAATTTTAATTATAATAAATTAAATTATTAAATTATGTATTTTTTTTTCAATCACAATTTAAATTATTTGTAGCTTTCGTTCAATTAAGGCTGACCGAGCCAATTATTCCCAATCCAAACCTTTATGAGACGTCATGCCATATTTTTTTCCTTTTTAAGTCAAATTCGATCAAATTAGGACTTATTGTGAGCACAAATTACGTGAAGAAAATGTGTTTCTTCTCTAACAATTTCTCTCACAATAAGCCCTAATTTCATCGAATAAGGTATAAAAAAGAAAAAAAAAGTATGGAACAAGGTCGTCTTACAATAGTTTCAACACGAAAAATAATTATCTCCGTCAGTTTTAATTGGACGAAAGCTAACAGAGGGTTTAAATTGTGACAAATAAAATTACATGATTTATTATAGGGTTTAATTTGATACCAATGCCAAATTTTGATTTTTTTTTTTTTGTTGTATTTTTCCCAAATTTTTAAAATCAGGTTTAGAATGGGGGCAGCTAATGCCACGAGGCAATTTTATGTGCCACACACATATCACTTATCTGAAGTTTTGACCCTTATAAGCACGCTGTGTGTCTTTGTACTAGCTTTGAGCAGGCAAACCCATATTCCTCTCAATCTATTTTCATTTTTCCTGTAAACTCTATAGATTTACCCAACACTTCATTTCTCTTTCTTCCTCTTCTTCAGTTTCACTCTTGATCTTCAATTTCTCTCTCTCTCTCTCT
Source organism: Actinidia arguta var. hypoleuca (assembly GCA_030159115.1). Lineage (NCBI taxonomy): Eukaryota > Viridiplantae > Streptophyta > Magnoliopsida > Ericales > Actinidiaceae > Actinidia > Actinidia arguta. The sequence continues at coordinate 15,084,534 of BRYE01000020.1, forward strand.
CTCTCTCTCTCTCTCTCTACCAACTGAGGTCATCAATTCTACCGTCCTCCTCTACTTCTGTCTCTACTCTATTGAAATAAAAGATGTTTATTTCTCCCAAAACTAATCTAGAAGAATAATTCGTCAAGAGCTTAAATTTAATTGAGAAGTACTCCTCCTAAACTAAACTAAAACATTTTGGGTCTAAGTCTTGGGATGGGCTCGAATTTCCAATGGTGATAGGTTCAGATTTCAAGGACGAGGTCAATGTTCCAAGCGTGATTTTTACTTTTTACCTTCCTTTTTTCCCCTTAATATTTATAAAAAGGGTGACTTATTAGTTAGTGAGAGAGAGAGAGAGAGAGAGAGAGAGAGAGAGGGAGGGGGAATAGATCAAAAGGGAGAGATGTAGGCAGACGGAAAAAACACCGGGGGCACCATGGTGACCTTTGAGAGGATAAAACTGAGATTGTTTCGAGACTCAAGTTTGGATGTCGGTTTTTGGATGTTTTTGATCTCATGATGGTATATTCTACGAAATACAATGAATTATCTATCTCCCGTATTTGTAGGTTAGTGTGTGTCGAATTATGTAAATCTTTGTGTGATTCTCATTTTGATATGCGCATGTTATGCTTCCGTTGTGCCCCATAATTGGTATTCGAGGAATTAACCCTTGTGATTCTCTTCTTTTATGTGTGCATAATTTTACTTCCATTGTGCCCAACACTGAGGATGGACTTTGGAATTGAAAATCTTTTAAGGTCGGCCTTCATTTTTCAAAATTAAACCCGTAAATTAATTTTACTGTTTAGTTAATTTTTTTGGGTAAAAATATTTTATTTTTTTATTTTGTGTTGATAAGAGAAATTGGAAAAAATAAGAAGATATTTTTATAAAAAAAGCCTCTGGATTCCAAATTAATCTGATTTTCCAAGAAAAATAGAAAAGAATTACTAACTAATAAGAATAAAAAAAGAGATAACTTATGCCAAATAATCTTAAAAAATGTCATTTTAACCCAAGCCGATGACAATGAAGGGTTTTATTTAAAAACTTATCAACAAATTAACAAAATTGTTTTCATAGTTGTACACATCACTCATTTGGTAGAGATGAAGCTAATCGAACATCTATGATTATGTGATCGTGACATCATTTACTTTACAATTTATTCTAAAAATTATATTTTTTTAATCATTTTATAAGTTAAATATATTTTCATCATGTGACTATCGATATCTGATCAATATAAATTTTTACACGAATATTATACTCCACAAGAGCTACACAATGAAAAGTTCTGATCATTTCAATGGATGCACAACAAATTCAAACTTGCAGGGACAATACACCCCAAACTAAATGGGCACCTGAGCATCTATGGCTAATAAGAAACTTAGTGTTTAACATAATAATGATGTTGAACATTGATGAATAATCCACAAAGCCCTGAAATCAAGTCAGTTCTTGAAGACCTAGGAACTCGCTAGTGCTACCCACTTACCATGATGGTTCAGCTCGGCTCAAATAAATTCAAATATTCATGTGAGATGATGACAGTCACAATCGACTTACCTAACCCCTTCCCAATCATATTCGGCACCATTTCACCACCACTAAACCCTATGAATTGGGGAAAGTCCACTACCCACCACATGTAGGGAACCATGTACCTTAGTGACAAGCAAACAAAGTCTATAAAGGAGAGAACCACAATTTTACACGTTACACTTCACTCTCTACTTTCTTTCTTCTATATACGGTTCTATATTCTTAAATTTCCTAACTGGAACGTCGGAGAGTTATTAGATGGTACCACATCGGTGCCCTCTAATTTCTCTCCTCTCTCTTGTTCTCCGGCCATTGGAATTTTGTTATGGGTCAATTGAAATTAAAAAGATGTGTAATAATTGTGATTAAATTCAAATTAAAATGTATTACCAATATTTAAAATTCTCCCTTAATTTCACTTCTAAATACATTCATAGCCATTTGTAGGGATTAGTTTTAGAAAACTAAAAAATTATCGATACTTTTGACTTTGAAAAAAAAGAGTAATAATTTAGAATAAACAAAATAGAAAAATAGACCAACTATTGCAATATTTAAAAAAAAAAAAAAAACTAAGGTGATCATTTTTGAAGAACTTGTAGTAAATATTAAAAAAAATCTTTCCAAAGAAAGTATTTTGAGAGATTTTGATAAAACACATTTATTTTCTCAAAACTAGTTTAGGAAACTAAGAATTCATTTTTTTTAATGATTTTTCTAAAAGTTTTCTTTCTATGTTTTTATCGATTCTCAATCCTTTCCCCACTTCCAGTTCCCTTCTCTTTTGCTTCCCCAATCATTTCCCACTTCCACTTCATATATTGGCATTAGCATTAGGGTCGTAAGCACTTTGGTCTAATCAGTTTTAAGAGAAATTATGACTCTTAATTAAAAAATTTAATTTGTACAATTGCGAAACCGAAACCATTACTTCTAGTAAAGAAACTGAATGGTTTGGTTAGAGGCAATTCGATTTGGTTTTTCGGGTTTTTTATTCTTTTCAGCCAATTTTTTGGATCTCCAAAAAAAATTCAATTAATCATCAGATTTTAAACCAAAAAATGTAATAGACCAACTAGATTTAGAAAACAAAAAAATAGATTAATGGCTCTATTCTCAAGATTTGTGCGTCCAACAATAAAATTAGATTGCAAACTTAGAAACAAGCTAAAAAAATAGTAAGTACTTACATAAGTGCATATCCATGAGGAAATATAATTAAAGTAACAATTAACAAGCTCAAAAACAAAAACATAATTTAACATTTGGTGAATTATATAATTTCGGTTCGATTCCCTTCGATTTTAAATGGTTTGAAAAACCATAAAAGCAAACTAAAAAAACAATTTTAAAAATTTTGAAATCAAATAGATTGACCAGCTCTACAAAACCAAAATCAACCTACTTCGTTCGGTTTTCTCAATTTTCTTACACTCCTACTTAGCATGGGCTACACTTACTTGTAATATGGTTCACAATACAATATACCTAAACCAAACCAAACTGAGCATCTATAGCGGGCCGAACAACTTCATCCTGCCTGTCAACACTACGGGCCAGCTTTCGTTAACTATCTCTAGATATCTTACGTGAAATTTGTCACAAATGAAATGATTAATTATTGTTTTTACTTCTGTTTTAATTAGTTAGTATTTATCCTTACTATGAGACTCTTTGCTGAGTTGATAGTGTGATTAGTAGGATCAATAGCATATAAAATAAAAAAAAATAGAGTCCGTGCATTTTGTGCAACTCATTAACATGTGGTAGAATCCACAAGAATGTGGGTCCCACCACATAAAAATGTGCACTATTTCTAGCAAAACTCATTCTATATACACCTAATGAATATTTTGATTGAGCATTTGAACGTATTGGGCCCAAAGCCCAGACCCAACATACATGCTAGGCCTTAAGCCCAATAAGTAAATGCAAATCTGTAGAGGCCAATCTCCAACTCAGTTATGTGGTGCCACGTGTTCAATTAGTTACCCTGAGTAGGGATGGCAACGAGATAGGTTTGTCTCAATTCGTTCCCGCTCCAATTAAAAAAATCCTCCTCCCTTCTCGTCCCAAACACGTGACGGGTTGGGACTCAAAACCTCATTTCCGTCCCATTTAATATTTTTTTTAATTATATATATATTTTTTATAAACGATATAAAAATATATATCTCATTATTGATATATATATAGTAAGGATATTATGATATAATTTTAAAAAACATGGATAATTTTGTTATTTACATATAATCGGGGCGGGTTCGGAGTTTAGTGGACTAAACCCGAACTCGACCCAGGTTACAATCTCTCCCATAACTTGTCCCGAACTCGTTTATCCCTATCCAAACCCGCTCTATTAGAAGAGGAGAGGGGACCCGATTTTCCAGAAAAAATTGCCATCCCTAACCTTGAGCCAGTCACATATGTTCGACTGACCAGATTTGCTCAGTTACTGTAGGACTCTGGGACAGCTAGGGCAAGTCGAATTATTTAGGTTAGATAGCAAGGGATACGAGCTACCCACCTAATTCATCGATTTGGGAGAACAACGATACTTCCCATCTTGCCAAAGC
>BRYE01000020.1:15148642-15151142 GCA_030159115.1 Actinidia arguta var. hypoleuca
ATGTATCCTAGATCCGTTCCTGATAAGAATCTTGAATCCCTACAAACTTTTTTTTTCAATTATGCTTTCGCCCCTATAGTAAGAATACTATATCCATTCCTGATTAAGCATTCACACCAACCTCAATAAATTTGAGCCTAATTATAACTACAAAACGACTCATTTTATTTCAGCTAGTTACTTTTTTAAAGATAACTCCATCCACCTGCTTATTATAGAAAATAATAACAAAATACATACAAAATAAATAGTGCCTAGTCAAAAATGACTAGGAACTATATCAATGTTAAATTTGTGAATTGTTTTCTGATATGAACATTTTCTAGCATTTTACTAATTACATTATCTAAATAAGCTTTTTAGCTAGCTTTCAAATTAGTTGTAGTAGAAAAAATATTATTAAATTAGGTAGTAAAAAAGTTCATGAATGATCAGAGGTAAATTTTTTCACTAATCCTGAAACATTTTTCTACTTCTCTGTGATATAAAATTTCCCCAATCCTATATGGAAGGACTGGAGTGTTCAAAGAGGGAGAGAAAGCCTCCAACAAGAGAGATAGAGAGAGTGATCTCTTGACATTCTAATAGAACTAATTTGATATGAACAAGTATACTATAATCTTGTTAATTGATCGTATAATTCATTTTTTTACATAGTTTGGTATCCATCCTAAGCAATGAATACCGATAATTTCATCCAAGTTAGATTAAATTTTTTTATCGTTTGGTCAAATTTTTTTTTACGTTAATTCATCTTTAATAGGACTACATTTGTGACAAGAGCATGAGAGAAAGGGGGGACTGTGAAAGTTTTTTGGGAAAAAAGTGGTGGAGGCGGTGGCGGTGAAGGGTTAAATGAAAGGGATGTGAATTAAAAAAATATATAAATAAAATAAAAATATCATTTTATTATTTTCACTATTTTTAAAAATAGTGGTAATAATTTTATCTTATTTACAATTATAAATAGCAACACAAATAAATTTTTATTTTTAATTAAATAAAAATATATAAATTAATAAATTAACAAATATCACCTTAATATGTGGTTAAGCATGACAATGACAAGACTTTTTGTAATACATCGAGATCGAAATATCATTGCACGATGCTCATAGTTGACTTTGTCTCGATGCTATCATCTATATGTAACACACAACGACCTGTCTCCGCTCCATATCATTTCTATATGATGGCAAATTGACAAAGATTTGTTGCTGCTTCTTTTTTTCCTCCATCTATCCCACTGTGTGCCAAAGATTTGTCTATCTAGAAATGAAATTCAAATACAAGGGAATATACTACGTTTTTTTTCTTTTTCTTTTTCTTTTTTTTCTTCTTTTCTTCTGTTTTTTGACAAATTTTACTGTAATTATGTAGTACTTTTTTTTTTATCATTGATCCATATTTATAATTTAAACTGTTCATTTATAAAATTCGTTGGACATATGACTTATGCAAAAAAAATCAAATTGATCAGACATTGTTAGCCAAATGATTGAGAGTCATTTGTCTTACAGTATATTAAAAAAAAATCATACTTGTTGCTCATTTGTTTTAATTTGTAATGTTTTGAGAAAAAAAATGTATATTTTGTTTTAATTGATGTACGAAGAAAATAAATGTGAAAGCTTAAATCTAAGGACAAGCTTATCATTTATGTAAAAAAATTAACTAAAAGAGAATCTTGATTAAAAAACTATAGGCAAAGTGATTATATTTGTAAATTTCACAAGAGACGAGTGAAATTTACCCAACCAACTATTATATTAGGGGTTCAGAATTGGGGGACGAGTGCAAATTTTAAGGGATGTTTGGTAATATATTTTTTTTATTTTTTGTGTTTATTTTATATTTGTTTAGTTTTGTTTATTTTTTTTGTAAAATATAAACTAAAAATATATTTGTATTCACCTTTTTTTAAACTATTTAAAAAAAATGGTAGCGATGGTGGTGAAGACGAAGATTATGGAGCAGGCGGTGGTAGTGGTGGTGGAGGCAGTGGCGGTGGTTGCGGAGGCGCTTGTTGTGGTGGAGGTGACAGAGGAAGTGGGCGTGACGGAGGCAGTGGGGGTGGAGGTAGAGGAAGTGACAATGAATGGTTGGATGAGAGGGATGTGGATAAAAAAAAATATAAACAAAATAAAAATACTATTTTATTATTTTTATTATTTTAAAAAATAATAGTAGTAGTTTTGTCTTACTTATAATTATAAATAACAACATAAATAAGTTTTATTTTTAATTAAATAAAAAAATAAAAATTAATGGTTAACAAACATCAAGGTACCTTGGTATTGAAGTCAACTGTGTCTTAAAAAATGCTTTTGCTTAGTGGGTGTAAAGTGTAAAATTTTGGGGGCTCCACCTTAAAAACAATATTTACCCATGCTTATCTACCAAAACACTTGGAAGGAATGGTAAATTATAGCAAACCTCCCCTTGACTATGACTCTTTTTCAATTTATCTACTTATTGTTTAAAACTCAATACTTAATGT
>BRYE01000020.1:15158642-15161142 GCA_030159115.1 Actinidia arguta var. hypoleuca
TCTAGGAGACTGTTTGAGAGCATAGAAAGCCTTCCGAAGTCGACATACTCTGCCATACTCCTCGTGAGCAACAAACCCAAGTAGTTGCTCCATTTAAATCTCCTCCAACAACTCACTATGAAGAAAATCATTCTTCACATCAAGTTGAAACAAAGACCAACCCAAATTGGCAGCAAGGGATATAAGAATCTGAACGGAGGCAGTCTTGGCAACCAGAGAGAAGGACTCGACATAATCAATACCATAAGTCTGAGTATATCCTTTGGACACAAGGCGAGCTTTTTAGCACTCAACAGAACCATCAGGATGATACTTGACGGTAAAAATCCAACGGCAACCAACAACCGACTTGTCGAGAGGAAGATAGACTAACTGTCAAGTACCATTATCATGTAAAGTTGTCATTCCATCAACCATATCTTGCCTCCACTGGGGAACAAATAGTGCCTCTGAAACAGGCTTGGAAATAGTAGTAGTAGAAAAAGAACTAACAAAAGCACGAAATGAGAGAGATAAACCACCATGTGACGCAAATTGAGTAATGGGGTGAGCGGTACATAAACGTTTACCTTTCTGAAGGGCAATAGGAAGGGAATCGGGATCAGATCGGAGGGAAGGAAGGATCCCAAGGCGGAAAAGGAGACTTAACAGTTGGAGCTTGTGCTGAGGGAACAATAGCCGACCGCTTTCGACGAACATAAACTTGCAATGGCTTCTTTTGTCGAGTGGGAACAAGGGTGAGAATGTAATAGTCAAGGGGTGGAGACGGCTGAGGCACAATGAAGTAAGGAAGAGACTCATTGAAGGTGACATTAGCACGCACAAACTGACGACGAAGAGTAGAAGAATAACACCTATAACCTTCTTAGGAATTTCCTAGAAAGACACATTTAATCACATGAGCATCAAGCTTATCCTGACTTGGGTCAAGAGCATGAACATAACACGTACATCCAAAAATCCGAGGAGGAAGAGAAAACAAGGGTCGACAGGATACAACACTTGATGGGGAACTGGACCACCTAAAGCAGTAGAGGGCATTCGATTCACCATATAGCATGGGGTAAGAACTACGTCACTCCAAAAGTTTGCATATGAAAAGACATAACTTGAGTCACCTTGAGTAAGTGTTGTAGGTTGCGTTTGGCAACTCCATTTTGTTGTGGAGTCCGAGCACAAGAAGACTAATAAATAATACGATGGTCACTAAAAAATTGTGAAAGTTCACACAAATAGTGTTCACGAGCATTATCAGAACGAAATACACATATAGAAGTATCAAACTAATTTTTATTCCATAAAAAATGATTTGAATACTGAATACAACTCAGACCGTTCCTTCATGAGGTAAAGATAGGTAATCCTAGAAAAATTGTCAACAAAACTAACAAAGTATTGAAAACTAGAGTATGACTTGACACGCATTTGACCGTAATGTCTGAGTGAACTAATTGAAAATGACGTGACACAAGACTCTCAACTTGAGGATAAAATGAAGTACGAGCTTTACAAGGAAATGTGGACAGATTCTGACTTGATGGAACTAACTTTTTCAGGCTACCAAGGGACGAATGACCAAGGCGACAATGGTCTTGAAAGGCGGACGTGGAAGACTGAAGAGCCGCATTGTGGGAGAAGTTCGTATCAAAGTAGTAAAGGCTATTGCGCTCAGACCCACCACCAATCTTCTTTCGCGTCTTGAGATCTTGAAAACACAATGAGTGGGAAAGAAGGTTACGGAACAATTAAAGGATTTAGTAATACGACTAACACACATAAGATCAAAAGGAAACTTAGAAACATATAAAACAGACTGTATTGACAAAGAAGGACCCAAACTAGCTATACCCAAACCATGAATACAGGGTAACACGAGATAGATGACCACTAAGAGATATATTAGTCAAGTGACAAGGAGTACCAGTCATATGAGTGGAAGCACCGGATTAATGACCCATGGGCTAGAAGAGGCAACACATGCAACAAATGCCGTTGTGTCTAAGCAAGAGTAACAAATGTCAATGATCGAGCAGCTAACATCGATGATACTCTTCTGAAATAGACACAACCCAAGGAGCAGGATCAGAGGAGGGAGCCCTCCTCATCGGGAAGTGTAACCTGATGGGCAGCGGGACGACCATGAAGATCCAAACAACAATCAACAATGTGATTCTCTCGGTGACAATAAGTACACTTCTATGGGCCACGGCCACGGGCACCACTGTAGCTAGAAACACTGTAACTAGAAGCGACATCCACCACCTCCTCCATTACCAAAATCAGGGACACGACAACTACTACCTCCACATCTAGACGAACTAGAGCCCCCAACGGAAGAAATCAAGGCAGAACGATCCCCAGTAGCAGAAACTGGGGGGGGGGGGGGAGAGAGAGATGCATGATGAAGACGACCAAACACTTCACTCAGGGAAGGGGCAGCTCTTAAGAACCAAGACATTGAGCATGAACAAAGTCAAAACTGGAAGGCAAACCAGATAGG
>BRYE01000020.1:15216142-15223642 GCA_030159115.1 Actinidia arguta var. hypoleuca
GTGCGCAAGAGAAGGAAACCTAAAGTTTTAAGAGCATGTGAAGAGCACGAATCAGAACACATTACTAAAACGGTAAAAGTCACTAATTTATGTGCAGTGTATGGTGAATATTTTATTTAATTAATTTGAATATTTAAATAAATTAATAATTAATAATGACAACTTGAATAATTGGTTAAATTTATTTTTATGAATCGTATTAGTTTGGTTATAAATTTTTGTGACCATTATTATGACATGTTTTGTAATGAATAAAGTTGTTTATGAATTCTATGTTGAGTCCAGCATATATATTTGGGCCCCAAGCTCAAGTGTTCATGTAGGAGTAGAACTATCGGGTTAGACTTTGTACTCTTGAGTTAATATCGAGTTATTATATGTTTTACTAGATAGAATATGATAACAATTAAGTATCATATTGGAAGTTTATCACCTCATTCTCTTGGTCTATAAAAGAGAGGATAGGGGTGATGGGACTTGTGTGCTAGTGTGAGATTAACGTGCTGAGAGAAATGTGACAAAAAAGACGAGTCTAGTGAGATGAGGTGAGTGAAGTGTGATTCTCCTCTCTTTATACTCATTGTATGTGTGGTTGATCTGGATAATTGAGGATACTTGAGGGTAACGTGAGTTTTTAATTCAATTTTTGAGCACAACATTCTATTGGTATGTTTGATAATTTTATGAATTTTTATGAATTCTTATTGATATAATTATAAAAATAATTTAGTTTCTTCAAAAATATTTATTGTGGAGCCCACCAATTAAAGTTTATATTTATGAAATTTTTTAATTTTGTTATGAATATTTTTAGTTTGGTTATAAATAGTTATGTCCATTGCTATGAATTAGTTTGACTTCAAACAATTATTTAATTAATTCAAAGTATTAATTGTCGTGAAATCCACAAATTAAAGTAGGATCCAACTGCTATTATGAATTTTATTGGTTTGATTATGAATTATTTTTATTTTGTTATGAATTTTTGTGACTATTGTTATAAATTCTATTGGTGTATTTGGTAAATTTTATGAATATTTATGATTTGTTTATAAATTCTTATGGATATAATTATAAACGTTTTTACAAAAATTGTGACTGTTATGAATTAAAAATTAATTTTATGAGAATTTATAATTAAATTATATTTTAATCTAGTTGACTTACAAAATAATTAGTTTGACCGATAAAAAATAATAACATAACGCAATATCAATCACACAACAGACCCAAATAATGTGTGATGGGTATTGTAGCATTTTCTCGCTAAAACTTAAACGCGAGTCAAGAGCATGAATCAACACAACTTTACCTAAAGCCACATCTCACATTCGTATACTAAAGCATATTTTAAATTATTATGATATGCAAGTTATTAATACATTATGAATTTTATCTTATTAACAAACACAAATAAATTTACTAGATAAAATTTTAAATTATATTTAAATGGTTCATACATAATTATATATAAAAAATAGGCTGTCTCGATCCTATAGTATCATATATTTGTATCAAACCCATTTGATTAAAGTGAAAATTATGACAAATAGAAAATAATAACAAGTGAAAAAAAAGAGCATTTGGTAAAGATGAAATTTTTATAAGAAAGTTACAAGAAAAAGTTTGTAGTTAATAAATTATCTTAATTACAATCGAATTTGAATTGTGTTAGAAAAGTGGAAAATCATGGAAAAATGAGAAGTTAAATAATAGTTGGTTACTTTTACTATAAAATAAATTTTAATGTGTTTTTTGGTAGAAAATAAAAATTATGTCTGCATGCTTATATGGGGTGTACGAGAATTCAACTTTTCTTGTATTTTATACTATTGTACGTTAATTAAATAAACACATAAAAGCTTTTTTTGTTGCTATTTTCTCTATTTTTCACCACTTTCATCCTTAAAAGCTGTATTTAGATCAAGCATTTGGTGAGAAAAAAAAATAGAAAAAAGTTAAAAGTTAAAAGATTTTTGTGACCTATGAGATATAGTGTAAAATTTTAGGGAAATTTCAATAGATTGAGACCTCTGAATATGGTAACAAAAAAAAACATAACAATTTTTTTTTAATGTATTTCTTAGTTGAGAACAACTATATTCTATCTGTAAGTGATATTGCCTTATAGTTTTTTTTTTATTTTGTTTTTTTAAAAAAATTGGTATCTAGTTAGAAGGACCGATTAATCCGAGGGGATCAATCCTATCTTCCACTATCAAATGATCTGATGTGATAACATAGATTATTTTTTCTTCTTTTGATAACTGGTATTGACCTACTTACCCGGCGTTACACACACAAAGTACACAGGGAGTTGGAGAGGAAGAAGAAGAGGAAAAAAAATTGAATATAGAAATTAAAAATTAAAAATTAAAAATTAAAAATGCAGCCTCAATTGTTTCAAATACAAAGCAAATCCTATTAAAACAACTTTCAAAATTTTAGTGGCTCTATTTCAAAAATTATTGCTTTTATCACGAATCGAAATAAATTTTCAAAATTTAATTTTTCTATCACCATTCGAAACAAATCCTCGAAAACTTAGTTATTCTACCACCATTCAAAATAAATCATCAGCTTAGTGGTTCTACTATTATTCAGAATGATTTTTGCAAAATTTAGTGGTTCCACTGCCATTCAACATAATAACATGCAAAATGAGGCCATTCAACCGGTAGAATTTGGGTAGAATAAAACTAGTAATTGCAGCGGCAAAGGAGGCAGAGAGATTTTTATCATGCCCTTGTAATTGCAGACATTTCATCATTTTTATAATAACGTTGTCTACTTTGAGCAAAAAATAAAAACTAGTAAGACTTGCTTGGTCCGACCATTGAGACAGATTTTTCAAGTCTTCTTTGTTTGTAAGTTTATTACGTTCTGTTTGAATAAGTGGGACTTGAAATCAAGGTTGTCTCAAATTCAATGGTTATGTTTGAATGACGAATAGATTTGAAATTAAAAAAAATCACAATAACTCTTAAATAAGTGTTATTTGACAAATCTACATCTCTCTCCTTTCCTTCTCTCATCTCCTCCACTCTGTCTAAAATAGTGTTAATTGAAATCTATTTGATTAAAATCTTTTAAAAAAAAAATCTAAAATAGAAAATTTGAAATTCTTAGGAATTTAAAATCTATAGATTTAAAAATTCAAGTATCCAAAAATAACCTTAAATTATTGTACTTGTACCTGGCTTCTGTCCAACCATTTCAAATTGAGTGATTCGACACAAGAAATTCCTCTCAATTTTTTCTTTATGGTAAATTACACTGAACTCCCTTGAACTTCTGACAAATACAGTCACTTTGCAATGACGTATTTTACTTTTGAAACTATTATCAAATTTTTCTATAGGTCTAATTTTTTAACAAAAATAACAAGATTGTCCTTATGAATCTGCAGCAAATATTGAACGGAACCACCTCAGCAACAAATATTCCCCGCTTCATATATGAAAGAAATCAGAATAAACTGACAGTAAGTAATTATCAGGATACCAATATAAGTGTAGGTAAGAATTATCAGGATATCAATATAAGTTAACTTAATAATACTTGCCAAAAAAATCAATATAAGTTAAGTAGGTCAGAGTGGGACATAAATACAGTACCTCAAGGCTTTCATGAATCTGCAGTTTTCAGTGTTCAGGAGCTAACAGATCATTTCTATCCTCATTATAGATCTCCATATACGACATTCTTAGAAGAAATTCTCGATTCACATCCTAAGAATACATGCAAATCGAGATTACACAAAAGCAAACAATGAACTTTAGGTGAAAATCAGTACTTTACAAGCTAACACATTATCAGCAACACGACGAAATATGTAAAATAACCTAATTTGAGATTTCCACTATAGGCCAAAATGGCTATCATATGGTGTTTTTCCACTATTAGTTTGTCCATAAGCTAAAACAGTGCCTACAAGAGGGCAAGCATTGAGAGAGCGAGTTGAAGTGTTTAATAAATAAAACTATAAATTCATATGATTGAATAGATAAGAAACTAAACAAAAATTCGGAATGTTTTGAAAGTACAACAATAATTCCAAGGGTAACTGTGCCCCGGGATTCAGACCTAAAACAAAAATTTAGTAAATGTGATTACTATGATACAAGTCAAGAAGATTCTACAAGGTTCCAACGGGCAAATGCCATTTTTTTGAAAAGAATGGTAATAGAATGATGAAACTTGTCCCAAAGAAGCATAGGAAATAAGTGAAGCATTGTGGTAGCACTAGAAAACGCTGACTTGATCCTCATCCTAGTTCTTTTATGAATTTGTGAAATGGAGACTTTAAGAAGAGAGGAAGTGCGGAAGTTCTAAATTTGGTCCGACTGGGAGCAGTCCATCTTGGCACTTCAAGCAATGTTCTAACAAGCTGAAAAAATTGTGAAGTATGATCTATGCCCACATTTTACAGGTTATTGAAGAAAGGAACAAGAACATTTTAAATATATGAAACCTTGAACTCAGAAGTTTCTAAAAAATTATGAATCACCTCCGTGTTTGAGTAATGAAGAGGGATCTCGCACAGCCATTGTAATTTCCAAGTTGATAAGTTGTGTCTTTCTTTTCACTTTCCCTATTTTTCCCTTTTGGGAAATAGTACCTAAGTGGCGTAGCCGAATTGCATTTTGGAATGCGAAGTCACGGTTTATCTTGAGTCAAGTTTGTGGATTGACATAATCCACGACTCATAAACGGACTCAAATTTTGGCCAATAATCAGCTCCCAAAAAATGCTTTTCACCTACACCCATGCACACAGTGCTATAACTAAAAGCATGCGGTGAGATATGTGAATTATAAATGGACTCAATTTTTGGCCAAATATTAAGCTGTCACACAATGCTTCTCACCAAAATCCACGCACAAAGTACTTTAACAACAAAAGCATATGTGAAAAGTAAATGCGTAGGATTCGAACTCGCAACCGCACTCTATTAACATGGCTGCTTTAAGCCTTTAACCACTAAAAACAGCCAAACTCTTTAATTACTCAATACTCTGCAAGGATGTATTACTTATTCATTTTCACTGGCACAACAAGATGAGTTTTCTACAATGAATCAATGCATGAAAGATGAAAAGAATGTCAAATATATTAATATGAGCATGAAACATATACATGCTCCGATCTCAAGGTATTTTCTACAAAGGATGCTCTAACACTCTTGCTCCGACTCTCGAAGCAGTTACTTAGCTCGATACTTCAATATTTGCATTATAACTAAATAATAAAAGTCAAATTATGAAACTTTGTTTTTGTCATTAGGAAACTATGGTATTGTATAACATATGAGGTCCTCTTCTTTTATAATCCAAATTAACCTTATTTGAAGGTTACTCAAAACTAACTTGGTTGCATAGGGTGGTTGATTGTGATACTTTGGCTTAATCTTGTATTCTCATTAAGCAAATCATAAGTAAATCAAAAGAAGAAGATACAATTAATATAATGCTAAACTTAATAAGTGAAAGACTAAACTAACCTTAGTAAGACAGAAAAATAACTAAAACACCCTAAACTAACAAATATACATATACATTCACAGATTGTACCTTGAAGGGTTGATTTTATAAGCTCGCTCATTGTAGTTTTGAAGTTGTTTCTGAAATTTTGATTAATTCTATGCTCAGTTCAAACTTTTCAAATAGAGTTCAAATTTATGCATGCAGTTGCATGCGTTGAGTTCTATTGGTTTCTTTAAATGTGTATGAGCTTTAATTAGCAATATATTATCCTAATTATAGCAAGATGAGAGTGAACTGAATTGGGGCCCAGTCACCCAACTACTAGCCTAGTGACTAAGATTGCAAACAATGGAGCCATTCACGAATGGCTCATGCACAGCTCTTGTATTGGCTCACATAGCCTTCAGTTGGTAAACGAACTGAGATCAAGGTTATGCTAACCTAACCAACAATAAGTCTTTAGGTTTCTAATTTTAGTTATCCTTATGAACATTTATTTCCTTAAAACAATAGGTATTCGAAACGTTCCATACAAAAGGTTCGTTAAAATCTAAAGGAAAACTTAGTTGCCAAGAGGCAAGAACATAACTAGTATAAATATCCAGTAGGCAGGATTGACAAAAACAAGAACCTAGAGAGGAGGATAAGGATAGGAAGGGCGGAGCTTAGAACTTAGATCATCTCATTCCAGACATGCGGATGGAATGGAGGGACGGACTTTATACTTATAGTTATAGATAGAGCTAGGTTTTCAACCCAGCTATCCCTTTTGCCCGGAAGAAAGTAACTCAATAGGGCTAAGAAGAGATACGCCCCATTTCCAAACACTAACCTTAACATCATAATTCTTTATTCTAAAGCCTGAATCCAAACCAAAATCAAGAAGCTGTTGTTGTTGGAACTTACCTTAATACTCAATTCCGTAATATCCACGTACATTTTTTTTACTCTTCTTCCTCCTTTTATTTTGTTCAAAATTCTTCAAGTGCTCCAATCTTACATCAGTACCAAATACAAACAATTAAATCATCTTCCACATTTTAGAGCCAAAACTGAAACCATTTGTCTCTATAGATCCCCATCCTTAATAATCCTATTATCACACACCAAAGCTCAATTAGACTATTAAGTGCAGGGAACACTCTTTCTAAAATCATTGAGAGAGAAGCAAACCATGAGATCATCCTTCGTAATCATTCACCAAGCATAAGGACAACCAGATGCCTTTCTTTTATTTCGTGACAAGATGACACAACTTCGAAGAATTTGAAAGAGCTGATCTCAACTACGACTTCGTGAAGTTTAGATAGCATAAAAACTAAAGAGCAACAAATTTTTGAAGTTTCATCCCGCAATTGGCTAGAACTATAGCTAGGAAACAACAGTAAAACTTCAATCAAGCATTAGATTGCAATAGCCACAAAACAAATTAACTAGTACTTCTTCATCAATGCATAACTATCATCATACTAGTCTGAGAAATATCCCCTGGAAAACCTCAATCATTATTTACATAAAATGAAATGCATCATCGGAGATGAAAATTAATTCAGAATTTCAGAGTACCATTGAATCCACAAACAGCGGCAGCGACAATGTCTTTCGTCCGAAGTTCACAAACCTTTCGAGTCTTGCAGTTTCCCCCAAAATCTGCTCTGCAGAGAATAGAAACGCAGCGCAAGGAGCACATCAAACCCTAGAATTTCACCTTAGATAGAGAACGGGGCCCAATATCCACACACACACACACACATACAAACACAAACAAATAGTGTGTGTGTGTGTGTGTGTCTCTCTCTCTCTCTCTCGAGAGAGAGGGGTACCAAATTCGAACTTGGAGGAGTGATTGGGGATGAAGATGGAGTCATGGAGTTGCCGGAGATACGCCACGGGCAGGTCTTGGCGTCATCTGGAGAGAGGTCTCGCTCTCACCGTTACATGTATTCTATCCATCCATCCAGAGAGAGAGAGGCGGAGCCGCTTGGAGGGGTTTGTTCTGCTCAAATTGCTCTCA
>BRYE01000020.1:15228642-15231142 GCA_030159115.1 Actinidia arguta var. hypoleuca
GGGGAGGAAGGAAAGAAGAAAAAGGACAGAAGGAACCTGGAGAAGAATGGAAAAACAGCAACTCTAGCCGAATTTTGTGCAGATGGGGAGTGACTCCCCCATCCGTCCCAGTCAATGATAATCTCATTCTGGAACAGTAGAGGCCTCAACAAGCCTCTAAAGCAGAATGGAGTATTGAAGCATATTAGGAAGAGTAAGGTGGCAATCATGGGAATTCTGGAATCCAAGCTTACTCAGCAAAGGTTAGAAGGAATTACCAGGAAAAAGTTCAGAAGCTGGAAAGTAGCAGACAACTTCCAACACAACCCGAATGGCAGGATCTTTATTCTCTGGAAGGAAGACAGAGTGAAGCTGGATATAATAGAAACCACCGACCAGGTCATCCATTGCCTGGTTAACTGTAAGTCCTCATCTATTAATTTTTCCATCAGCTTCATTTATGCTTTCAATACAATTGTGGGGAGAAGACCCCTTTGGGATAACTTGCACATATTTAATTCATCTCTTGAGATGTCCTGGATTCTCTTAGGGGATTTTAATAATGTTCTCAGCAGTGAAGAAAAAGCCAATGGGCTTCCATTCACCATGTATGAGATAAGGGACTTCAAAAACTGCTATTATGATATTGGCATATCAGATTTGAGATCCACAGGGATGTTTCACACTTGGTCTAATAACTCAGTATGGTGCAAGCTGGACAGGGCTATGGTTAACACCAAATGGGTCTAAGAAGATCTTCAAGCTCAGGCCAACTTTGGACCTTCCAGGGAAATTTTCAGATCACTCGGCTTGTACTTTCTCCTTGTTTGGGGAAAATGACCGAAGAGCCAGCCCTTTTAAATTCTTTAATACGTGGGCTAAGCATGAAAAATTCCTGGAGCTAGTCAGCAATGTTTGGAGAATGCAAATGGTAGAACCAGCCATGTACAGGCTTTACAGGAAGCTAAGAAACCTGAAAGGCCCCCTGAAGGTTCTGAATGGCAGCATTACTCCCACATTTGAGCAGAGGCTGCAGAGGAGGAGCTCTCTCAAGCTCAGCAGCAATTGCACGACAACCCAGCAGATACTAACCTTCAAATCATAGTTCCAGATCTTAGATTGAAGGCCCTCAAGCTGGCAGAGGCAGAATTCAGCTATTGTTCTCAGCTAGCAAAATCAAAGTATCTGAAGAATTGCGACAAAGGTACAAAATTTTTCCATGGCTTGATAAAAAGTAATCGATCCAAGAATCACATTGCTTCCATTTCTCTAGAGGACGGGAGCAGATCTACATCCAAAAATCAAGTTAGCGAAACCTTTGTCCAGTATTACATGGGTCTGTTGGGAACAAAAAGGTACTACATCAGACTTGACACAGAGAGTTTTGAGGGGCAAGCTCCTGGAGGCAAACCAAGCTGATTATCTTATAAGATCAATTTCTGAGGAGGAAATCAAAACTGTACCCTTCAGCATTGGAGAGGACAAAGCCCCTGGGTCAGATGGTTTTTCCTCTTGCTTCTATAAGAAATCTTGGGACATAATTGGAAGGGACTTTACTGCAGCAGTTATGGAATTCTTTTCCTCGAGTCAAATCCTTAAGCAGATTAATCACTCAGTGCTGACTCTGATTCCAAAATCCAAGGATGCTGATAGAGTGGAAGATTTCAGATCAATAGCTTGTTGCAATGTTATATACAAGGTCATCTCTAAGATAATTGCTTCAAGGCTAGCTCCTGTGTTATCCAGTATAGTAGATCCAGCCCAGGCTGCTTTTGTCCAGAAAAGAAGCATGACGGACAACATATTCTTGCTTCAAGAGCTTCTAAGGCAATATGGGAGTAAAAGATCATCCCCAAGATGTATCTTAAATGTGGATATGAGGAAAGCTTTTGATTCAGTGGACTGGGATTTTATCCAAGACATGCTGCTCTCAGCATTGCAAGTCCCTCCCATTTTTGTTAGATGGATCATGATATGCATATCCACCACCTCCTACTCCTTATCTTACAATGGGTTGCTGCATGGATTCTTTAAGGGCAAAAGGGGTCTTAGGCAGGGAGACCCCCTCTCTCCTTATCTGTTTGTTCTATGTCTTGAATACCTTTCCAGAGGCTTGGGTGGGCTGAAAAACAATGTAGATTTTAACTTCCATCCAAAGTGTGGAGGATTGAAGATCACCCACCTGGCCTTTGCAGATGATCTGGTTTTATTCTCTAGAGCACATATCACCCCAGTTTCATTGCTTATGGATAATCTAAATCACTTTATGGACTGATCTAGATTAAAAATCAGTTTTTCCAAAACAAGCCTATTCACAGCAGGCATCTGCAGTCAGGATATGGAAGCCATCAAGGGGATTACAGGTTTTTCTCAAGGCTCCTTTCCATTTAGATACCAAGGAATCCCAGTAGCAGATTCCAGGCTATCCATGGCCCAGTTTAGCCCCCTGATAGACAAGATATCAGGTTATATAAGTGCATGGGCAGGTGCTACTCTTTCCTATGCTGGCATAACAGAATTG
>BRYE01000020.1:15236142-15238642 GCA_030159115.1 Actinidia arguta var. hypoleuca
AATAATATTATTTTGTACAATTCAAGAATAAAATGACGTTTTTGTTATTAATTATGAAACGATATCGTTTTATAATTAATTAAAACAACGTCATTTTATTTTTAAAATGTATAAAATGATATTATTTTGTATATTCTAAGAAAAATTCAACTTGAGCACACCTAAGATATCCTAACTCATCAACATTCGGCAAAAGTGGGCCCAATTTGATGGTCATGCAACAACTACTAGTCTTTTGCCTCTTAACTCTTGTTTCTTTCTGAAGTGGCTTATCCCTTCCTCCCAAGGGCACTTCTCATCTCATGCACATAAGCCAACAACAATTTATTTTGAATTTTGTATGGAATTTTTAGACTTGTTGAGGAGATTGTGTATATACAAAAAAATAATAATTTGTTAAATCTGATTTTTAACATGAATTATATACTTGGCGAACGTCCAAAAGGAATAATTTAAATTTCAAGCTCATAGATATTGGGATCAAAGTTGTTAATCTCGTTCTGTACTAGATGGCATGTCTTGCACCGCCAAGAAAACTGAACACCCAGACCTCAATTCTGTGCTGGCTCAGATATCGGGTTGTTCCAAACCGTATGTTTCAGTATGTTTCAACAAAAATTAGAGTTTTGCTTAGTACAATTTAAATTTAGTTTTTTTTGTAAGTCTTTCATTTTGGGATGGATATTTTAGTAAATAGAATCTCCCAGGGGTTAACTTATACTGTAGCCCTAAATGGAATCTCAACCCTATTTTTACACACGGTGAAGCAAGAGGGATTATTTGGTGCTTTAGAGCAGTGTTATGCATCAATTGACTAACACATTTACACATGTTGGTCACAAGTCAAACAAAACCAGTGAATTCTACTGTTTAAACCAATCACTTTAAGATTGAAGAATCACTATAATTTGCTCTAAAAGTACTAAGCAACTTCTCGTGAAGCAAAAGATTTGGGGCTCAAACCCTCAGCCGTGTTTTCCCAAACCTGCGTGCTTCTTAAACTTCTCCCTCGTCGATCTTGAAAGACCCATACAATATATCTATTGCCTACACAATCTATCTCTCTCCCCATAATCTCTCTCTCCCCCATAAACTTTCTATGTATTGGGTACCTTCTTGTGAGAAATTCATTGTTGACTTGGGATGGAGTAACTTGTGATAAATCTAAAACGGTACACTAATACGTTCCGATATTGGAATGTACCGTACCAATAGCCAAATTTGTACGCTAGCCGTTCGGGATTAACAATATTGAGGGGCTCAAACCCTCAGTCGTGTTTCCCCAAACTTGCGTGCTTCTCAAACTTCTCCCTCGTCAATCTTGAAACACCCATGCAATATATCTATAGCCTACACTATCTCTCTCTCCCCCATAAACTTTCTATGTATTGCGTACCTTGTGAGAAATTCACTGTTGACTTGGGATGGAGTAACTTGTGATAAATCTAAAATTGTACACTAATACGTTCCGCTATTAGAACATACCGCACCAATAGCCAAATTTGTATGCTAGTCGTTCGGGATTAACAATATTGATTGGCACAAAAAAAGGTTAGAGCAAACGGAGGGAATTAAATTAATCGAATTTTGGTTATTTTAATGAAAATGTTGGTAGATACTTTAGCAGAAATTTTGTTTGCACATATAGAGTGTGTTTGAATTTACAATGACAATAGAATTGTTTTATTGAGTGTGGACATGCACAAACGAACAATATAAAATTTAATATTGTAATGGATATTTTATATATTTTGTTTTTTAATTACTGGAATAAGAAGCTCATGGTCAATGGGGACAAAGGTTTGGAGGAAAAGGCTAAGGCAAGTTCATGGTATTCGGATTACTTTTAGGTGAAACATCAGATCTTGTCCAAAAAAAGGTCTTCTGTGGAGGATTTGTACTTTGCTAACAAAATGGAATTATTTTAGGTAGCGGATAAGTACACACTCCTGTTGGGAATCAATCATAAGTTTTATCCCTAAATCGTACGTATTTTGAAAATTACGAATCGTTAAAATCGCAAAATAAACAAAAATAGATATAAAAAATAAAGACAAAAATACACAGATATACAAGA
Source organism: Actinidia arguta var. hypoleuca (assembly GCA_030159115.1). NCBI lineage: Eukaryota > Viridiplantae > Streptophyta > Magnoliopsida > Ericales > Actinidiaceae > Actinidia > Actinidia arguta. Next base: position 15,238,220 of record BRYE01000020.1, read on the forward strand.
TTCAGCAAATCGTGCATACACCCTTAAGAAGCCACACCAAATCACTATATTAAAAAATACAGAATAAAAAACGCCTCACAAAGTTATTGTAGAATCCTTAAAAAACATATTGTTCTATTTAAAGGGTTAAAACTGAGATGCAAAAATTACCCATGGCAAAACACTAAATGTTATTTTCGGCGCAATCCGGACCTCGCAGGTTGGATTGTCGTGGACGCACGCGTGCGCCGCAGGGGCTCCGCTCCCTGCCACCCTAGGCAATCTGTTGAAGGTTGTCAACATTCTCAACAACTCCCATTTAAAAAATGGTGCACCGTGATATATATATATATATATATATATATATATATATATATATATATATATATATATATATATATATATATATATATATATATATATATATTGAGATTTACATTATTA
>BRYE01000020.1:15253642-15258642 GCA_030159115.1 Actinidia arguta var. hypoleuca
TATGGTGAGGCTCAACTTTTTTGGGCCTTATGCAAACTTTCAAGATGGGAGTCTCTATGGGTTATTTACAAACAACTTTAAAAAGACAAAAGTTTAACGTTAAAAAAATAGTAATTAATGCATTTCATTTTTCATCGAATGCATTTTATTTTTTGTCTCTATTATGCCAAATTATAATAAAGTATTCCTTCCTATTACTGGAATTGCACCTCACCATACCAGTATACTTTTACTACTTCTTTTAAGAGACTTTCTCCCATTACCGAAATGCCCCTCGTGGGATTTTGAGGTGAAATAAAATCAAATGCAAATAAATGTGGTGGTCGACAAGCTTTTCTTGGTGGCTCGACGCTATTTGACTGAGCCTGTAAGATAGTAACAATAAGAAGGGCTTCCTAATGTTGTTCCGGGGACGACTCTTTGACGGTCACGTTAGTGACCAAAAAATAAGAGAGAGAGAAATATTATTGGATATGATTCTTAGAGAGATAAAATAAATGGAGAGAGCGAATAACAATTACTTACTTGTGAGAGTGGGTATATCCCATTTTTATATATAGAGAGAAATATCATGTCAGTGAATAGATGGGCCAACTATCATGTTAATGAGGATGGACCAACTATTATATCAATGAATAGATGACTGACCCAGTCATGCCCTTAGGACGTATTTGGTAGCTAACTCATTGTGTCATTGGTGTTTGAGCTCAAGCATGTGGGTAACAGAGATAACTTATCATGTACGTTACTTTCTTACCTTGAAACTCGGCTTGAGAGACTCAGTCAGTATAAACTCATCGATCGAGCTATCGAATTAAGATGCCAACTAAACTTGCTAAGAAGCAACAGTTCAGCGACAGAACTCGCCCAAACTTGGCAAAGAGGGAAGCAGAATATTTATCTTCTTACAACCCTCACCGTCCACTGGTCAATAAGCATATATGGACCAAATCTCGGCCGTAGATGATGCATAATCAAGTAGAATGAATTTAACGCTACCAAAAGAAAATTAAAAAAGAAGGAAAATATCAAAAATGATTTTTTCTTTTAGATGCGGCATAAGTAATTGAATTGAGAGGACTGTTTTTAGGTTATATGGAAGTAGTTTGATAAGCTACCTAGGGACATGTGAGTACAAAAAAACAAGGATAAGCATAATCTTGAGAATGGGATATTGTACACATTAAGTAGGTGTTTGTTGGCTATATATATATATGGACAGCCCCACCCCCACAATACCTTAATTTGGCCATTTTCTTTATGACTTTTAATGTAAAGCAGAGCTGGTCCCACAATACACACCGATATAATATATATATATACACCCCCACAAGACCTTAATTTGGTCATGTTGTTTATGAATTTTAATGTAAAACAGAGCTGGCCCCACAATACCCGGCAAGGATCATGATTTTGAAAACTCCCATCCAAGGAAGAATCCCTTTGTTTCTGAGAGCAAATCCCTCCTTGGCATAACAAAATTGGGACCAGCCATTTGGTGATTTTTTTTAAGGAGAGAAACAACTTTTAGCAGAAGTTATGGCACTATTTGTTTATTTGTTCTAAAGTTTTATTTATTTATTTATTAGAAAAATATTCGTAAACCTCTAAATTTGGGGTTTCGAGATTTATGACGGAGCTAAAAAGTTGCAGTTCGTGTCGGTAACACTTGAATTTGAGCATCGTACATTTTTTAGAAAGCACTTTAATCAAGAGGCCAATCTCTTGATAACGATACAAACAAAAGAAAAAGAAAAAAAAAAGTTAACTATAATTTCGGAAAAATACATTTATCTCAGTTGTAATTTTAATGCGAGTAATAAATTCTCTCTTTTTAGATGATTAAAAAAAACACCATTGGTTCTGAAAACATTTACACAATAATCAACAAGTTTGGTTTTTTGGATGTCTAATAATCCCCAAAATAAGAACTTTTGAGCTTTTGTTATTAACAATAGTGTGCATTAGTGCCCTTATGATTATTCTAATCAAAATTGTCTTGGCTTTGCATGATTTGTCCATTATGAGGATGCACCAATGACTTAAACAACTGGGTATATTTGGTTTCATTAAGATATTCTAAAACCTAATCTTTTAGTTGATATGTAAAATCTCAAAGAAGATCTCATAAGTGGCAATTCTTAAATTGATGCCTTTTGATGGTTGTGCTCTGTGCATTTTTTTTCCTTATATGCGTAAAATAACAAAGTAGTGTTTGAATTTAATAGAAAACCGTGTCATAAATTACTAAACGGAAGGACAGTTTAGCATCTTTTCGTTTCAGTGAACTTTTTAGCTGAAAACTTCGGCCAAGGTGGGCCTTAAACAACCTAACTGAAAATACCATATTTGGTTCATATTATATGAGTGTAGACAGTCTGAATTCCATATATATGATTGTTGACCTACTACTCCATGACATGTTTTGCAAGTCAAGTTAGTATAATTGTCTTGCTAGCAAGTTAGGTTTATGTACGATTTATAAATTTTCTATCAATTGATCTACGTGACTAACCAAACATCGGTTCATATGTTTAACTATATATACAAATCGATGAATATGTACTATTGACTTCTTCCGGTGCATCAATCAATCCTATGATATGACCCGAACCATTTGAATGAAAGTGATCGAATTCCGTGCTTCTTCTAGGAATACCAATCTGCCTGACAATGGACTAATACCTTGTTTAGGAGTATTATTATACATTTATACTCAAATCCATGGTACAAAAAATTAATTTTCATTAGATTTTAAGTGGGAGAGAGAGAAAGAGAGGGAGAGAGAGAGCGTTGTCTCACGCACCAGACAACATTAAATCAAACGAGTCTGCTTCGGTCATGCCATCATGGTGTGTGGTTTTAGGTCCAAACCCAATCTCCAAATATGTAAAAAGCTCGACCAGTGAGAAAGAGTGTTTGTCGAGAGCAAAAAGAAGTTGACCCACTTTACTAACCAGTAGAAAGATAGATATTCATCAAACTAATGAGATGTTTTTGAAAAATTACCAACCATAAGGGACAAAAATTCGACTACTGTTGAGAAACATTTTTAAATTTCCTCCTTCAAAACCCTTTTCTCGTTTCAACACAGTTTCTTGGACTTCCTTAATTTCCTAACATTTATTCCAAACAATTCACCCTTTGATATTGTGGATTTCATATCTGTTCCACTAATCAACAATTAATCTTACCTAACCATTTGGGTTAAAAACAGTGTTGTCTGCCCAACTATATGTGGTTTTCCATACTCTAGAAATGCCAAATTTTCTATACCAAATTTTAATTTCTTTCGGTCTTTTTTTTGATAGTTCATTATTCTTTCTCAGCCCAATTGGGTCTGAGAAAGACTAATCTGGGATCCTGAAATTAACAAGCAAACCTCCACTAATTTCCTTTGATCTAATGGTTTCTCTCAAGTTTTAAAATGGTTTGCTATGCAGTTTCCTCAAATATAAAAGGTTCAACCAATATATTATTTCCTAAAAATTACTATATGCTATAAGTTCATTTGTTTATATATGCAGTCCAAGTTAAGGAATACTAAAACTACTACCTTTATTTCATTTTATTGTATTCAATAAAATCCCATAGTACAATTGCATATCTATTATTAAACCTATTAGCATGGTGGAGTGTTCAATGCATCCAGTTCTTTCAAGGATTAGTTTAATCATAATGCAATCCATTAATTGCACCTTTCTCACTAAACATTATCATGTCAAACTCTCTATATTATTGTTAAAAACAAACAAACTTGTACAATCTTGAGACTGGTCATTTGAAAATTTCAATTTATAAAACAACTATCTTTTATATGCCCTATTTTTGAACTAGGTTTAAGAATCGACATTATTGACTTATTGTATGGAAGTAAAATTATGTTTAATTATTTAACAATATTATTTGTAAAATAAAAAGATAAGGTTGAACAACATCTGTCGGTTGAGTTTGAGTCACGCGCATGTAGACCGCCTCCATCGATCTTTTACAAAATGCTTAGCCCCACTAACCCTTGTGTGTTGCTGCTGTTGTTTATTTTTTATTTTTTGGTTTGGTCTTTATTTATAATACGGTGTTGTTTATTGAACATTAGATTACCATCACTATTTTTAAGATGGATTGTCATAATCGAATCCGATTCCCCAAATAGTTCTGTCACTTCCAATGGCTAAATTTATTATTTTTTTCCTATTTTAATATGGTTTTCAGATTTTTTACCAATATTTTTGGAAAGAAGAAAAGTAAAAGTAAAGGTGAGAACCTAAGGAAGGGAAAGATCGCTTTTGTCAAGGGAAATGAAACTAAATTAGTAATAAAAGTTTAAAGCTAACCAAACAAAAAAAATGTTATTTTTGGAAAGTACTTATTCATGTTCTTCTTATTTTCCTTGGCTAACGAAAATAAATAAATAAATAAATAAATACTCGTAGTGCTTTCTTCACGTAATTTTCTTTATATTTTCTTTTGTTTTTCATACAAATCAAAGATTAGTCCTACAAAAATCAATTATAGAGCAGCCTTCTTTGGGGATTGACAGAAATCAATTAATTGATAGAAGGGGACCAAGAAGGAACAAATTAAATCTTGAGACATTGGAAGGGGACCATGCAAAAGCAAATTCCAGTTCACCATTTTCCTGTAAAAATGCTTTGAACAAACCGTGTGATGATGAAATGCATCACTCCAATTTTCTTTCACCTGATCATATACATATATGTATATATATGTGTGTATATATATATGCATATGTATATGTATATGTGTATATGTATATGTATGTAGAGCCTGATAGTATTATTCATTTGTCCGTAAAGTGAGACTTAGAGGGTTGTATCCCTAAAAAAGGTTTTGTTAAGGGTATTTTAGTATTTTGATCACAAGCTTGTAAGTCAACTATATATTATAGTTTAGAACAGTTTCGATGTAACTAAATATTTGCAGTAGCCGTAAATCTGATGTTCTTGAGTGATATATTGTGCTCGATTTTTTAAAATGTA
>BRYE01000020.1:15268642-15271142 GCA_030159115.1 Actinidia arguta var. hypoleuca
CATTAACTTTATATGGCACAGCTCGACACATATCTTGACGCGCCAACTGTCTTGTCCTTAGACAAACTACAGCTCAGCGTGTGGTAATACGCCATGATTGCTATGTCAGTGAGTAGGCGACTGACCCAGTCATGCTCCTAAGACCTGGCTAGTAGCCCCTCATCATTCTGCCAATGTCCCTATTCAGGTGGGGGGGCTCTCAAAAGAAACTTCGACGTACAAGTCACCTTCTGACTTTTGCCATCTCTTGGGATTGCCGTAGGCCTTTGCCCCTTGTCCAAGTTGTAGTGCGGTTATTGTTCTAAATTTACTAAATAGCGACAGCTCGTGGACGACAATGGCCCTAGCTAAGAAGGTGCCAATGTTTAATGGTGTCCGTACTGAGCTCCAACACGAAAGGCCTCGAAGTTCGTCTTAGAGTGGCAGCTCGTCGGAGGCCCATGCCCTAACAAAGCTAGATCCTGTCACTGTATGTTTTGTTTCATTATAAGATTTCTAGAGGGTCAAAACACTTTCTATTAAGTTCAAAAAGTAATCAATCACATTCTATTAATTTCTTCCCTATAGGTTTCACTTGTCCTCCAAATGTTTCAACTTTCAAAATATCGCTTGTTATTACGAAAGGGACAAAAAGATATCAATCTAAATTAATAAGTATGACTTAAAATTACGCCGAGCAATCTTGTGTTACACTTTCACAACATTCACAATATTTCTTAATTAATACCAAATGAATATCACAAACTTTTCATAACTAGTCACAATAATTCATAACTAATACCAAAAAAATACATAACATTTAAGGTAAATTATAGTGGCCGCCCTTAAGGTATCTAATAATTGCATAGGCCTCCTCTAAGATTTTTAAAATTACATTGACCTCCTCTGTCATGATTGTCGAGGGGAATGCGGGTGATGGCAGTTGTAAGTTTACAATTTTACCTATGCTAATCCTATTTTATTACCTTTTTTCTCTTACCAAAATATTCTCTACTTTTTCCCTAAATAAGTAAGCATACGATCGCCGATCTCCAAAGAACAGCATACCCATCACCAATCTCTGGCCAAATAACTGCCCACAACCAACACCGAATGGAAAAAAGAAAAATGTTTATAATTTTTTTTTTTTGCATAAAAAATGAGAGCACATTCATCTTCCCTCCTAATGAATTGAGCCCTTAAATTATAAATTTACAATTCTAATATTAATTTAAGAACTATGAAGATACTTTATATTTTTTTAAAAATTACAATATTCTAAAAATTAATGGTAGTGAATGAAGTTTTGTCCAAGTAAGTTCATTTGATCTACAATAATGTATAATAATATGTGAGTGGTTAAAATACACATTCCAAAAAATGATGTATATGGTGGATTCATCTATAACATTACCATAATTAAGCATAACATTTACTAAAATTATTTATTTTTTTATTAAAAAAAATTATAATATTTACCACAATGATACGTAACACACTATTTTTATTATTTTTAATTTAAACATTCTCTGTAATATTTTATCGCACCGCTCATAATATATACTACAACCGAACGTAACATTCACCGCAAACTTGCGTAATATTTTTATTATACATAAAGTGTGCATTATAAATTTTGCATAATATATAATGGGTCCTTCTATTGACCAATGGACGGTTAATAAGGAGCACAAAATGATAAAAAATTTAGTTTTTGATGCACTTTTCATATTTTTTAATATATATTTATATATTTTATATATTTTTTTATATAATTTTTATATTTTTCTATACATCATCGATAATTTATTGGGTTGTTTTTAGCATTTTCCATATATAATATAAATATGTAAGTCTTGAGAGGTTATATATGTCATGAGAAAACTGTTATACTCCTGACATAAGTTGTACCTCATGTGCCAGAGCATGTCCCCTCTTTGCTTAGCCAAAAAGAACAAGCAAAAAGTAGGTTATGTAAAAATTAACAAGAACACAGTAAACTGGTGGAAAAAAGCAAAAGAAAAAAAAATGAGAAAGGTAAAAAGATAAAATGTGAATGATATTAAGCTTGTTCCTCTATAGAAACTTTATTTTGCACATGCCCATCAAAAAGAGGAATGTGATTGAGGATGAGATTGATTGTGTCTGCTGTTTTTTTGTTTGTATGGTGATAATATTCAAAAATATATTTTAAAGAAAAAACTTCAAATAATTATTGTAGAAAGAAAAAAAAATTATGACATTGACAATGGCCGAAGGTGAAAAAAACATGGATAAAGTCCGACAGAGGTAACTTATTAGTTTCAAGTTAAAAAAATCGTTACTTGCAAGCATTCATACATTGTTCCCAATCAATACTTATTAGTTGCGAGTGGTTACAAGTTTATCTTGATTTATCTTGTAAGAGTGGATTCAAAGTAATTAACGTTGATGACAAAAAATGAATAAATTTCAATAGAGGTAAGTTAACATGTTTAAGGGAAAAGAAAAAAAATCGATTCTTGCAAGCAATGCATTGTCC
>BRYE01000020.1:15278642-15286142 GCA_030159115.1 Actinidia arguta var. hypoleuca
GAAATGCCTTTGATTATTATAAGTCTCTTCCTCAAACAAAATATCCTGAGTAGGTTTTCGATAATAATGTCTATAAGACCCTTCCCAACCCGAAAGTATCTCATCATTATACTCAATTTTATTAAATTCAGGAATATTATTTTTCATATCTTTAAATATTATTTCAATATCTTCTTCTGAGTCAAATACCTGATCAGAAGGTTTTGCTTTAAGCATATTTAATTGTAAGCCTTTTAACTTATTTGTCAATGATTCTAAAAAGTCATTATCTCTTTTTGAATCTGAAATTTTAAACTTAACTAAATTCAAAGGAGGTTTAATATTAAATGGTTCAATATTAAATGGTTTAGAAGAAACAATTTTTTCTTCTTCTTCTTTATCCAGGTTTTGAACTTTATCTTCTACCCTAGATAATTGTTGACTTATAGTCTGCAAATTTAAGTTAGTAAAATTATTATGTTTCATAATTTTACTACTTTTTTTTATCAATACTTGCTACTAAAAGCATATAAACAGTTGCTTCAAAAGTAATTGATTTTCCACTACTACTAGAATCATATTCTATAGCTAAAGAAGCTATAGGTGGATGAATTGATTTTATAACTTTAGAATCAGTAATATTTCAAGTTCGTTCATGATTTTCTAAAACCACAATATTATTGTGGAGTTTCTAGGCTTGTTATGAATTATAAGCTTTTAAACTCAGATTTAAAATGAATTAGCTATCTCATTCAAAATAAAAAAGATCTTTTGGATAGGCTTAATTCAACCTCTATATTTTCAAATTTTGATTTAAAATCAGGATATTGGCAGATTCAAATTATTGAATCAAACGAATATAAAACTGCTTTTGTAGTCCCATTTAGGCATTATGAATGGAATGTTATGCCTTTTGGTCTTAAAAATACTTAATCAGAATTTTAGAATATTATGAATGATATGTTTTATCCATATTCTGATTTCTCTATTGTATACATTGATGATATTTTGATATTTTCAAATAACATTGATCAATATTTTAAACATCTAAGAATTTTTAAAGATGTTATAAAAAGAAATGGTTTGGTTTTATCTGCTCCCAAAATAAAATATTTTCAAACAACTGTAAGATTTTTGAAACATAATATTAATCAAGAGAAAATAATTCCTATTGATAGAAGTATAGAATTTGCTGCTAAATTTTCTGATGAAATAAGGGATAAAGCCTAACTTCAAAGATTTTTTGGTAAGTTTAAATTATATTTCTGATTATTATTCTAATCTTGACCAGGATTCTACAATCTTATATTCCAGATTGAAAAAAGAACCATCTCCATAGACAGGAGATCATACTAAAGTGGTTCAAAGAATTAAACTTAAAGTTAAGCAGTTACGTTGCTTATCTTTATCCAGAACCGATTGGAAGAAAGTTGTTGAAATTGATGCATCCAATATTTGTTATGGTGGGATTTTAAATCAAATTAATCCAATCTCTAGAAAGGAAAAACTTATATGTTTTACATCTGGAATGTGAAAATCTTCATAAACAAATTATTCTATAATAAAAAAAGAAATGTTATATGTTGTAAAATGTATTTCTAAATTTCAAGATGATTTATTAAATCAATTTTTTTATTAAGAGTAGACTGTAGTGCAGTCAAACAAGTTATTAAAAAAATTATTAAAAATCTTGTTTCCAAATAGATATTTGCTAGATGGTAGAAAGAATTATCTTATTTTGATTTTGACATTGATTATATTACAAGAGAATCTAATTCTCTCTCAGACTTTCTGACTAGAGAATTTCTACAAGAAGCATGATTAATCAAGCTGATATCAGAAAATTAAATGAGATCCTAAAAAAAATTGAAAGACTAGAGCAAAGAACATTATATCTTCTTTGTAAATCTAGATATAGAATATATTCTTCTCCTTATTCAGGATATCAAGCTCAAGTTCTTATGAATAATCAAATGATTATAGAACTTAGGTAAAAAACTAGAAAGTTGTATATTACAAAATCTTAAAGCATATTTGCTTTATTCTTCTTTCTTGAAATGATCAGTGATTTTGAACGAAGAAAATTAAATAAAAAGATTAAAGATATTGAGCATGAAGAACATGTTGTTCATTATTATGAACAAGCCCTTATTAATAAAAAAAAGGAAATTTTCAAGCAAAGAAAAATCTTTATGTTGAACATAGTTTAAGAGATATAGTCCTTAAAGGAGAAATCAGAAAGTTTTATATAGCTCGATCTTAAAAGTACAATGCTTTTGTTTGATATTTTTCATATGACTACCACATTCAGGGGAGGAGAAAGTGGTAATAACCCTAGAGGAAAAAGAAGAGGAAGAGGCAAGGTATCCCTTCCTTTATCTTATACAGATGAAGAAGGTTTCACTATAGTGGCCAAAACAATTGCAAAGAAAAGAGGCGGATATTCTGCTAGTTTTTCTTCTTCTCATCAAGAAGTTATTCCTTCTCAGCAAGCTAAGACTGTAGCTGAGGTTGTAACAAAAGGGGATACATAATATATTTCTAAAGGTATCCTAGTACATGTTTACTATATTGAGCAAGAAGATCTAAGTCTTATAGACCATCAAGAGCAAATAAGATCCAAATATTTGGTTCTATATCAAACTCCTTTTTTATCAGGAAAGCCCAGAAAATATTTTGAGGCTATTATAACTTATACTGACAATATGAATATAAGTCATACTAGAGAAAATCCTTCAGATGCAACAAGCGCCACTGTTTATAGCAAGGCCATTATCAAAAAGTTGATTAAGCCAGGTTTGGAGGGGGGGGGGGGGTCTTGCATCTGTCAAGACCATGAAGATCAATGATTTATCTCATAATTATAATTATTGGGATTATCATTCTGGATTTTATCATACCTTTTTATATCAGAATAATAAGAACAAACACACTTGGTTCTTCAAGTTATGTGGTCAGATTATTCCATCTGGTAGGGTTCCTAACTGGTTCTACGACTGGTGGCTCATATATATGCCAATACAGGATATTTTGCCTACTAATATTTTGGAGGCTTTTAAAAGATGGGAAGTATGACACTCCCAGAAGAAGGTCAAGACCAAGAAGATATTAATTCTGAAGACCTTGATATTCAAGAAGAACAAATGTAATACCTCGACCCATAATTTTTTTTATTTATGTAAATTATGATGTGTCTGAAATTAATGTGAGTTATTATAAGTTTAAGAGTCAAAATGACCAAATTAGGGATAAAATACCGTCAAAATATAGACTTAAGTTTCTGCCAAAAATCCTTATTGGCGTTCGAACGCTAATGCCTGTAACCAGTTTGACATCTTCTGTGCGTTCGAACATGGCGTTCGAACGCTAGAGTCAAGTTTCTTCTTGGCTTTCGAACTCTAGTATGGATGTTCGAACACCTGTAACAAGTTTCACGTTTTCTGTGTGTTTGAACATGGCGTTTGAACGCTAAGGCCAATTTTCTTCTTGGTGTTCTAACGCCATTATAGGCGTTCGAACACTAAAGCCTGTGAGACATGATATGGCCACATGAGATTATTTCCCATATGTGTCTAAGCTTATACTTACATATACACCGCACTACACACACACACACACGTAGAGAGAGAGAAAGAGAGAAAGAAAAAAAGAAAAAGAAGAAGAGGAAGAGGAATAAGAGAGAGAGAGCTTGGAGAACTCAACCTAAGCCAGGGAAGCCATTATTGAAGCTTGTGGAAGCTTGGGAAGAAGGTAAAAGCTCAAAACTCTTGTATGCTAAGTAGGTATACGTGTATATAGTGATGTTAGAGACCCTTTCAGAGTCCCATGGACGGATTTGAGAGCTTGTAAGTTCAAATAAGTGGATTTGAGTGTGAGGTTTAAAAAAAAAACAATTTATCAAAGTTAGGGTTTTATTTTGAATTTTTAAATCTTAGATCTATCATGCTAGGGTTGTGTTTGAGGTTTTTTTTTTGAGTTATTGTGGTCTCCTTGGGTTGTTCTTTGACCCCCTAGGAGCATTGGAAGAAGTTGGAATAGTTTGGGTTGTGTTTGGTAAATTTTGGTGAATTTGAGAGTTTATTTCTGCTGTTAAGAACGCTTAGCGTTCGAACGCCATATCCAACATTCGAAAGATAATGACCTAGCATTTGAACGGACAGAGAGGAAAATATAGCCATTTTGCCTTGGCGTTTGAACGCCTCTAAGGAGCGTTCTAACGCTAACTATTTAATGCCTAGTGTTCGAACACCACATTCCAACGTTCAAACGGCAGGCCAATTTTTAGACTAAGTGACTTTTTCTTTTAGGACACTGAAGTATTTTGATAAATGGTTAGTTTGGAACCCTCGGGCTTATTCCTAAGGATGTCGACCTAGCGCGAGTGTACTTTAGGTCGAGTCAGGAGTTCCGTAGTAGTTTGATTCTTTTACTCTTGTATTATTGAGCATAGCATTGACATTTTCGTGTGTTACAAGTAGGAATACGTTGCTTAACACCTAGTCAAGGGAATTGAGGTGAGTAACATGATGCCATGAACAAAACCTATATACTTTCGAAACTCTTCTAATGTTGCATGAAATGTTTTTCCATGTCTTCAAAGGATAAATGAATATATATATATATATATATATATATATATATATATATATTGTGTTATAACTGTCATGCCTTCTAAACACACGTTTATGCTAGTATGTTATGAAACAAAAATCATGGATAGATGCCTTTACATGAAAGAAGAAGTATGTTCAATGTATAGCGTCAACTCGGGGTCTTCTAGTGGCGAGACCTTAACCCAGCCCGTTAGTCCTACGATAGGGGACAAGAAATAAACTATCAATAGTCCTACGATAGGATACAGGAAATAAACTATCGATAGTCCTACGATAGGGGACATGAAATAAACTATCTATGTTGGGAGACGTTCCTAGCCTAAAGAGCCCCAGCTTGACCTATATGATTACTATGCGTGTTCGAAAGATTACTATACCGAGTTGTTGCACTTTTTATAGTTATGAAAGTTCAAGCTATACTATGTTTACGATTATGAATTTCAAGCTATGTTATGTTTACAATTATGAACATTTCAAGTTTTAGAAAAAGACTATGTTATGGTTATATGATGGTTTCAAAAGAGATATGCATGCTATGCTAATGATCTATGGTATTTTTATGTTCATGTATTATTGTTATTCACTAAACGTTTAGCTTTTGTTTTCAAAAAAAAATTATTTTCAAGAAGTCAATTCGTGGAGCCATCGAAAGAAGTGATAATACCGACTCTAGTTTTGAGGCCTAAGGGCCTTATGTTGTTTTGGATGGGTTAGACCCTATATGCTGTGGTGAGGTTATGTATATTCCAGTTAGCCATGTTATGTATTAAAAAAAAAAGAGAATTTAGGCACAACTCTGTATGTAATCCACACTTTATAATTTTCAATTATTATGACGTTTCCACAACTATGAATCATAATAAATAATTATGCGCATGTGTTCAACATGTTTAATGTATGTCGGCCTCTGATAGCTAGGTTGTCGTCCGGTCACGCGCCTTTGATCTGGATAGGCCGGGTTACGGGACATGACAACAAATGACTATATTTTGGGTTTCATTAAATGATAATTTTTCTAAAAAGAAAGGGCACACTCCATGATCGACACCGACAAAATTATTGGTATTTGAATCCATGATTGGATTCTTTATGTCACCTTTTAACTGTTCTCTTTTATAAAGTGAATAGTTTTTATTTTGTTTTAGATGTCCCATCCATGGTTGATAGATAAGAATAATTTCCCATAAGGAAGATGATTGATGAACATTTATACAATATAAACCATTACAGGGATCACCTATGTATGATGAGAAAAGAAATCTACAATATCAACATATAAAAAGAGTAACAAGAATTAAAATATACTCAGATTATACTTGATAGATGATAAACTATATGATTAGCCACCAATCATCTCTCAGGATCCAACACTGGCTCTGAAATCAAGATTGTGGAAGACTTGAAAACTAGGTAAAACTTAAATTTTTTATTGAAAACTTAAAAACTTCATAGTGTTTACAAGAGAGAGAGAATTGCTGGAAAGAAGTGATACCACAACAAGGGGTATCAATCCCTTTTATAGACAAGTCCTAACAGTCCATAATGAGATAACGGGAACTTTTAGGACTAAAACAAAATAAAAACTATTCACTTTATAAAAGAGAACAGTTAAAAGGTGATATAAAGAATCCAATCATGGATTCAAATACCAATAATTTTGTCAGTGTCAATCACGGAGTGCGCCCTTTCTTTTTAGATAAATCCTCATTTAATGAGGCCCAAAATGCAGCCATTTGTTCTTCTTTAATATCAAGGTCTTCAGAATTAATATCTTCTTGGTTTTGACATTCTCCTGAGGGTGTCATACTTCTCATCTTTTAAAAGCATCCATAATATTAGTAGGCAAAATATCCAGTATTGGCCTATATATGAGCCACCAGTAATAGAACTAGTTAGGACCCCACCAGATGAAATAACTTTAGCTAAGAAGATATCTTATACCATCTAAAGAGAGATAATGATTTACACTTCAAATTTTGAAGTAAATATATATGGCTATCATCATTGTTGTTAACCGATCCTACAAAATGGTATATAATATCCTGGACTAATGTATATATTATATCAGGTTTTTGTATAACTACTCCTGATTCATTATATTCTTGTTTAACAGCACCCAATATTTCTTCATGTTGAGCAGTAGTAAGGAAATTTTCCCACCAACCTTTTAAGGTTTCTACCATTCCGATAATAATAATTATGGCTATAGTCTTTTCATCATTTCCATTGATTTTTACAAATAGTAGAAAACATTAACATATGGTTCATTTGTCCTAGAATTTGATATTCATCAATACCGTCTATACTCCAAGTATATATACCTGAACCAGGGACATGTATTTGAGTATTATAAACCTCTTCCTCAAACAAAATATCCTGAGGAGTAGGTTTTGGATAATATCTATAAGGCCCTTCCCAACCCGAAAGTATCTTATCATCATACTCAATTTTATTAAATTCAGGAATATTATTTTTCATATCTTTAAATATTGTTTCAATATATTTTTCTAAGTCAAATATCTGATTATAAGATTTTGCTTTAAGCATATTTAATTGTAAGTCTTTTAACTTATTTGTCAATGATTCTAAAAAGCCATTATCCTTTTTTGAATCTGAATTTTTAAACTTAACTAAATTCAAAGGAAGTTTAATATTAACTGGTTCAACATTAAATGGTTTAAAAGAAATAATTTTTTTCTTCTACTTTACCCAGGTTTTGAAATTTATCTTCTACCTTGGATAGTTGTTGACTTTTAGTCTGCAAATTTAAGTTAGTAAAATTATTACGTTTCATAATTTTGCTACTTTCTTTATCAATACCTGCGGTTGGAAGCATATAAACAGTTGGTTCAAAAGTAATTGATTTTCCATTACTACTAGAATCACATTCTATAGCTAAAGAAGTTGT
>BRYE01000020.1:15366142-15376142 GCA_030159115.1 Actinidia arguta var. hypoleuca
TAATGGCAGAGTTGATGATGGTGGTGTGGTGACAATGTTGATAATGGATGGTGATGTTTGTGGTTATGTGGTAGCAGTGGCAATAGCAATGGTGCAGGCACCGCTGCTATCAGCCGGAGATAGTGGTGGCGATGTCGACATTGGCTAATAGTGTTGGCAGTGTGTTAGAGTTTGGGAAAGTGGGTATGAATTTGACATAGTGGAGGGTTAGGATTTGAAGAAGTAGGTTTGGATTTGCATTGTCATCTGGCACACGTGGTGCCACGTAGGCCTACGTGTCATCTTCACTTGTAGAATTTAGATAGAGGTTAGTGAAAGAACTTAATACAAACAATTTAGTAGGGTGAGGGCTAATGTGACAAAATTATTAGTTAAAGGAACTAAATACTCTAAGGAGGCAAAGTTGGGTTAATTGCACTTGCGGTGCATACGAAATAGCGGATATGAGAGGGAGAAACTGAACCTTTTTAACATCAAAAATTGAGAATGACTTCCTCTTTCACAGAGAAACTGAGCTCTGAACCAATATCAGAAACTTCAAAAAAGCATATTTAAAATACAATTAAGGAGAAATTAGCCCTCTTTGATTTCAACGAAAAAAATCATAAAAGATTACCAAAAATGCCTTTTACATGATGAAATTTATAAATAACACGACCAAATATTATGCTCGAATTCCGATTTATCAATTGTAATTCTCATCTATATCCATCCGGCTCACCAAAACAATAATCGACCATCAACTAGTAGGAATTCCTCACGAAAATTCAATGCTATTTCCTAGAATTATTCTCTTCCCAAAAATGGGAAAAAGAAAATGAAAACCAAAAGGGGCAACTTCGATAGTATGTTATTTTGCACTTCGCTAAATGAAAATGATCATTTTTTCCGAGCCAAAGCTGCAGCAATCCCACCAACTATAAGTCCTACAGCGGTGGCAGTGATGCCGATTCCAATAACACCATCTGCACATCAAAATATATGAGTTCAGTTCCTTCAGTTCAATGTCACAGCATGGTCTGAAAATTGTAGCCATTACCTTTGGTAATTCGATCTTCAACGGCTTTCTTGAGGGTCAAAGCTTGCCTCCAATCAGGTGCAATCTACAAGATCAACAAATACTTAATGTAATTCGAGATGCCGAGAAAATTTAAAATGGCTTCGGAATAAAATGAAGAAAACTAAATAAAAAATGAGCCTAAAAGCCATGATGAAACAATATTTCTATAAAAAAATATCTAAATGTGTGCATTGACTAAGCTACAATAGCAATTAATTGAGTAATCATAACGATCTTTAAGATGATGAGGAGAATAGACAGCTCAACATAGGTTTTTCTGCAGAGCATTTCAATCATAAATGACCTTTAGAGATAGTTACTCCCCATGAGACAGATCATTGCAAACACCTCAAATAATCAAAACAACTGAGAAAAAAAATAAAAGCAGGAACATTGAAAAGAGAGAAAAAATTGTGCAATGAGAAAACAAACATAGATTATAAATGGAAAATTAGAGATGAAGTTGTAGATGTAGACAGAGAATGAGACACCATAATACTGATCAGGCTTATCTTAATAACGCAAACAAGTTATCATCAAATACAATAAAATGAATACATTAATAGCCAACAATGGGAAGATATTTTTGGATCAGTCAAAGAAACAAGGCAGCAGAAAGGTTATGTAGCAGGAATCATGTTACAAGAACACGAAAGTTTTCTCAATTTGGAGTTATGGAGGACAATACTCAAACATGATGTAGCAGAGCTGCAGAGTTTAACAAATAAACATGCAGAAGAATCATTTGGTTCAACTTCAAGCTGCTACAAGTGGAAGGAGAAAGCCAAAATGGATGTAGGTCTATGTGCTAAGAAAATACCAGGAGAGAGAGAGAGAGAGAGAGAGAGAGATTAACCGTTGCTATTGCCCATCCTAAGTACTTGCATTCTAAGGATTTGTTAAGTTGAATAATCTAATACTCAGTCATGTAGAAAATGCAAAGAAAAAAATAAGAATAAAAAGGTTAGGAAACTGGCTTGATAGATAGGACTTTTTTTTGCTCCCAATAGCCTGATTGTTTTCCCTGGATGTCTACTTCCTAAGTTACCAACTAACTACTACACATTATACATGAAAACTAAAGAATAATCAAAAGTTCCAATAAGCAAGAAAGATGCCTGGAAAGGAAATTCTGTTAATGAAAGAAAACCAAAGTAGCTGGCACAGTATTGGCAACGCTCACTTAATTATGTCCAAGACCAGAACAGTGCTGCAAATGGAATAGGGCTAATCCACTAACTAGCAAACTGCCAGAAGCAACTTCAGAAACTAGCAAATGTATCGGGAATGAAATTGACTGACAAATGTGTGCTGGTGGATCTGCAAAGAGTTCTGCCAACTGGTGTTAGTGCTTGCTGATGCATGTCAGAGAACGATCAATGCCTAAAGTAAATACTCCAGAGGGAAATATGCTGTGGAGGACAGAGTTTAATGTAAACTAGTTGTGGATTAGCATTTCTAAAACAGCTAATGAAGAACAAACCTCCAAACATTGTTCTGCAAGCTGCCTGCTCCTCGGATATTCACCACTTCTGTAATACCCAACCGCCAGAAGATAAAGCTTTTCTCTCTTTTGCAACGGACTAGTACTATTAGCTAAAGAGGCTGACAAAGAAGAAGTGTTCAGTGTTTTGAAAAATGGTTGATCTCTTTCATATATAAAATCACATGCAAACTAGCTAGGACATGTTCAAAGTATAGCGATAAACGCTCAAAAACTATTTTTTCCTTACCAACAACAATTAATAATATAAGAAAATGGTATTAATATTTAGCATAAGCATTTCTTCTCATGTGACATCAAGAATAAAGAAATGGTTTTAATACATGCCTATGAGATCCGTAAAGGAATTGCTTATAAGAAATGGTCAAAGAATTAGACAATTTAAAAGATAATAACTTGTTAAGAATGCAATATTTCATTTTAGTTAATTTCATGAACTTGTTAAGAATGATTCATTTTTATATATCACATTTAATTATAGATTATGCATGCGCATTGCATATGCCATATACCAGAAAAAAGAGTGTCTTCCCAAAGCTTAGAGGACCCAATAGCAAATACATATGAACATATCAGAATCATCTAAATCCATAGCATCAACTAAGGGGAGAAAATTGTAACGTCTGATAAAAGACTCGCCTAATTTCCCAACATACATACTGGCAAGTGCTAATGAATCACCAAAATGCTATATATGTAAATATTATTTACCAAGAAAATATGTTTATATTTGTCATCAAACAAATTATTGCAGCTAATACTTATCCAACCTATTTATAACTTGAACGGCACTATTAACCACCATTCAGGATGGAAAAAAAAACAAACCAAAACAGGTTACTAAATGTATCCACCTTTTCCCCCACATAATCAAAGCAAAATCTCATCCTTACATTTTGTCAATTGTGTATTACATATGTATAGATTCAAACACTGAAAACAAAAGTTATAGGGAAAATCACAGAAATTGCTGATCTAGTTTCACCAAAACCTCAATTCTCCCCCCCCCCCCCCCCCCCCCTGTCAATTGTAACAATTTTAACTTTTAATCTTACTTTTGGCCCCAATTAAGTCCAATTAATAACGATGGTCAAGTAATTGGATGGAGTTGAGGGGCAATAATGTAAAATGACACATCCATTTCTCAGTACATTTTACCCTTAGCTTAGGGTTCTTATTTTATTCTTAGCACACCAACATTATCCCAAAAATCCCCCCCCCCCCCCCCCCCCCATCTTGAACATTCCCAAAGTTAAGGAACAAAATAAGGTGGAACCAAAATCACGTTGGCACTCGTGATAACAACATGCTTCCTAGAGAATGTTGCTTCCTCTCATTGATTAGTCAATCCTCTCTTTGTTGATAAGACATGTAAAAGAGGAAAGTGAAAACATACAAAATCAAAGAAGATATTTGGAGTAGAGAAGAAATTTGAAAAAAAAAAGGAGAGACAAAAGGTGAATAGGAAATTGAGTAACAAAAGCCTAAACGTTCATTGTAGCATATGCCAGAAATTCAAACATTGTTTTGCAAAGCAATGAGTTGACAACTTTTTGTTTCCTTGTGACTTAGTATCTTTGCAATTGTTATGATTTTGGGCAGGTGACATGTGGCTGAGACTGGAAAGCTAGGTGATGCAAGTCATTTAAGTGCGTACTTTCTAAATCCTTTTCAAAAGAGGCAGCCATGTGACAATTTTTAAAATGACCATGTGGCAAGTTCATAGAGCATGCCAATAAAATCACGTCTTTACTTGTACATTAGACAATATGAGGCCCGGAAACTATAAAATTAAATAAATAAATAAAAAAGCAAGCAAACAAACATAGTGAAGTCAACTGCATCACTGTAGCTTCTAACATGATGGCAAATATTGTATAAAAAACCTTGTGATATGTAACAACATTATTTATTTCTAGAGCAGTCTGCCATGTGACAAAGAAGAGAAAAGGTTCAAATGATACACAAATTTCCTTTTCAGGGATTACAAAATAAATGAGGCAGTTAAAGATTGTCAGGAAATAACATCCAAAATGTGAACAAACACATTAGCTACTAGGCGGCATATACAAAGAGAATTGCCACAACGTACAAAAGCTAATAATATTTATAATAAGTAATATATCTAGAAACTCGTGCCATGGAAAGAAAATTTACTAAGAATGGAGATTACTAAGAAAATTTATTAACTCTGACCTTCAAGCATAGCAATTCCACGCTGCACGTCTTCTGCTTGTCTGGAATGAACAAGAGCCCATGATAACCGCATAATGCTTTCACTCTTTGCGTCATCTGAGGCACCATTTGCAGCATCCGCAACTTCTCTCTCACAACCCTATACACAACATATTTCAGAGCATGAAAAAAGTATGAAGAATGGAGAACTAATGATAATCTCGTAAACATGGATATATTTGTAAATGCAAAAATGTCAGAACTTAGCAAGCATTTATATTACTTCTTACTTGACCATGTAAAACATAACAATAAAATAGCACACGGTAGCCTTAGGATGTAAGAACATTAAGAATTAAAACAAATTAAAAAAACTAATTTGATTCAGGAGGAAACTGTAAAAATAGTCTGTACAACTAAAAGAGATGGAAAATATCATGATATTGAAACTCTAATTTATTAAAAAATAGTGATCTTCATGAGGTTATCGCATGGATGTTTGTATTGTAAGACCAATGAAAAAACTCCTTCTACAAACAGAAAATAGTGATAATGATATTATAGTTAGAATATGCAAGTAAAGAA
Organism: Actinidia arguta var. hypoleuca; assembly: GCA_030159115.1. Classification (NCBI taxonomy): domain Eukaryota; kingdom Viridiplantae; phylum Streptophyta; class Magnoliopsida; order Ericales; family Actinidiaceae; genus Actinidia; species Actinidia arguta. The sequence continues at coordinate 15,371,467 of BRYE01000020.1, forward strand.
AAACAATGAATGCTGCCGAAAACATTGAAACAAACAACACTTTCCCTAGCACATCAATATAATTTGAGAAACTATGTGCTCTGATTAGTCTATCAACAAATGGACCAAATAGCACAACCAATTTGTGCAATGATTTGATGGATATTGAGCTACTTGTCTAATAGCATATGCACATGAAATTTGGATAAACCATCAAATTAGTCACAAAGTTCTTTTGATGTGAAGAAAGATTAAAAAAAAAAACATAATGAAAAAAAATCCAAAAAATCCCAAGAGCCCGTTTGGTTTGAGGGTTTTGGCGAGAAATGATAAGAAATGGAGAGGACTGGATTTTCTCTCACTTTTTGATTGCAAAAATAGGTTAGAAATTGTTAAAAATGATGAGAAATTGTGAGATAGAGAAGCCTCTTCTGATTCTTTTATGGTGAGATTTGGTGAAAAATGGTGAGATTCAAAAATGATTGGCTATGTTATTGATAGCAGGGAGGGATCAGGGGGTCCGTAGGAGGCGATCACCCAGTCAAAATTTTTAAAAAATAAAAACTCTCATATAATTGTAACAATTTGAAAATAATCCAAAAATTATAAGGGATAGCACCCCCAAATTATATTGATTTGCATCCCAATTCATAGCTTTATATAGTATAAAAGTATAAACTACTATCATGATAATATTTTCTCATTCTTTGTTATAAAAATGCATTCCATCCTCATATTATTTACCTTTTCTTGTTGTTAGAAATTATCACATATAATTTAAATTCACGCTTCAATTTTTCTTAAATAGGGGCTCTGCTTACGCTTCTACACCCCAAATTAAAATTCAGAGTTAATACCAAGAATGTCCATCAAAATACAAATTAAAATAAAAAAACACCTCTTATATCCCTATCTCACTTGATTTGCTTTCTTACCCATTAACACAATGGCGACAAAAAAACACAATCATTATTTCCTTCTCTTTTCTCACTTAGTTCACCAAACGGACTGTGAACCTCCATTTGGATGGTGAGACAGCTATGCATTCTTTTTTCCATTTATCATCAACAAACAAACAGAGAGGTGAATTGATTGACAGAAAATGAAATCACTAGTGAGATGAGGAAGAATCGGAGACGCTTACAGCAATGGTGTCGCGATCGCACCACGGGATGTGATCTCCTCCGCCGAAGAAAGCGGTGACTGAATCGAAGAAATTGCCCATCTTCGCTTCCATTTGCCCTCTCTTTTGCTCCCGATTTTAGTTTTACAGATGGTGGTGGAGGCAATAAGTGAAGTGATGAGAAATTCTTATTTATGGGTAAATTCTAACCTCTCTCCTTAAAGTTATCTCTGTTTTCCAATTGAGCTTTTAATGTTTTAATTTTTACAATTGAACCCTTTAACTTTTAATTTTGTTCAATGTGGACCAAGACTCATTTTCCGTCCGGTATTTTGTTGCAGCTGAAGTAATATTATGTTTTAATTCAACCAGAAACAAGGGTAAGCAGGCAAACTGAACAAAAAAGGGTAAAATACAATTTTCCTCCTTAATATTTGAGCCCATTTTTAATTGAGAAATGCTAAAAACAGCCCAATGAACTATCAATAGCGTATAGAAAAATATAAAAAGTGTATAAAAAAGTATAAAAAGTGTATAAAAATATGTAAAAGTGTATTGAAAAGTGTATCGAAAATTAATTTTTTTGTCATTTTGTGCTCTTTATTGGGCGGTCAATAACAGGACACTTTTTAATTTGGTGCTTAAAGTTTTAATATTCTCAATTGAGCCCCTAAACTATGTAAGTTTTTCTAATGTGGCCAAATCCCCAAGTTTTGCCCATAAACTTCCTCGCCTCAAACATTTGCAATCACATTCTCCATCTTCCTACACATTTGAAGTAGTCCGAATATAACTTCTTTTGAGCGGGCAAAAATTGGCATCGACCCACATAAATATGCAAAACCATCAAAAAAATTTTACAACAATCAATTTTCTAAAACATAAAAATTAGTATCATAACAATAAATTTGCTCCACGATTTTGACAAAAAGGAAAAACATGAAATTTGTCAAGAACTCAACTTTTCCAATATTTCTCACTTGTTAAGAATTTCTTTCTTGGATTAAAATGAGTCCATGAGGTTTCGATTCGAGGCACGCTTGCTTTAACCATCAGAGCCCTATCTATAAAATAATAGGGGGCCAAGTCTGATGGGAAATTTGCATCCATTTTACAAATGATTCTATGTTGGGAAAAAGGTTATACATTAATGGTCAATTTGGAAAAAAATTAATACTTGGGGGGACAACTCTGGGAGTTTAAGGCTCCGTTTGTTAATGCTTAAAAATTAAGCTTTTTTTTAAAGTTGCTACCACAAAAATCAAGATTTTTTAATTTTTTTACTTTTCTGACTTTACTTCAGCTAAAAATAAACAAAAAGCAAAAACACTATTTTTTTTTTTTGACTTTTTTGCTTATAAACTTAAAAAAAGCTAGTCGAAAAGCTGATACCAATCGAAGCCTAAATCTCCATAGGTTACGGCTAGGTTTGGTTCCCGTATAAGTCCATTTGTCTGCACGTGGATCCAAGTGACTCTTTGCATTGTCCTGCACTACATTTTTCTTGTATACATGGAAGGACGTTGGGTTTTCGTCCACATTGCTAAAAATCCAAAACTTTTAAGGTCTCAATTGGGAATTAGGGACAACTTTAGGAGCGAAAATTGTAATTTGCCCATCATTTATTCGCATGCCAATTGGGATGACACGTTTATGAGTTCTTGCAGTCTAGATTTTACACTGTTTTGTGCAGTTGTTCATAGTAGCATGAAGTAACAACAGTAATGACCTCCTCTTTCACAGAAACCGAGCTCTAAACCAATATCAGGAACTTAAAAAGCATATTTAAAATATCTGTTACATGATAAAATACATAAATAACAAGGCCTAATATAATACCAGAAAACCGATTAACAGCAGTAATTCTCATCTACATCCACCAATCACATGAAAACAACAATCAACCGTCGTCAACTAACCGTACTTCCCAAAATAGAAAATGGGGAAATGAAAAGCCGAGGGGGCAACTCCTGCAGTATGTTTCACCTTGTCAACACGGTAGCAAGCCAACGACCTATAAGTCCTACAGCGGAAGCAGTGACGCCCATTTCAACAGCAACATCTGCACACCAAAACATATGGGTTCAGTCCTTCAGTTCAATGTCATGGCACGGTCCGAAAATTGATGGAAGAAAATTCTAGCTATTACCTCTAGCGAGTCTATCTTCAACGTCCTTCTTGAGGGTCAAAGCCATACTCCAGTCAGGAGTAATCTACAAGATCAACATACGCAAAATAATCATTTGACGGATAAATCATTCTAGTAGTTGCATTGACTAAGTTGCAGTAGCAAATAACCAAGTAATCCCATACTTTTTGAGCCACGGAGGGGAATCTATGAAGACAGAGAATGGTCAGATAAACATAAATTTCAGGAAACCGAAACAGTAGAAAGGCATAAAGAACACTAAAGTCTGAAGCCTTTTTTAATATTTCTTTAAAAAAATAAGTTTTTTGAGATGCAAAATTACTGGAATAATTAAATTTTTGTACTAACGTTTTGCTAATAAATCCTTTTTAATAGATAGTTCAGCTAAGCTACTTAATCTTTCTTTTACCATTGTTGAGAGAAGTTACAAAAGTCAGCTTTCTGAAGGGGGAGAGAGAGTGTGAGAGAAAGAGATTGCAAATGTCAGCTTTGTGCAGAGAGAGACGATTAAGTAGCAAGAGTAGGTGGAGAAAAATACGGTAACATTTCAATTTTGAAGGAGAGAAAAAAAAACTAGTGACTTCATTTGGCATTTCATCTCTCCTATTTGGAGGAGGTAATATACACTAGTTTTTTTGTAAAAAGTAGTATTGATTTGCATTTCAATTTAGAGTAGAAAATATCTCCTATTTGGTGGAGTTAATATACACACTCGTTTTTGTAACAAGTAACGCGTAAAATATCCCTCTTCTTCCTTTGTTGAAAACATTTTTGTACCTTGTGTGACTGTCTTTATTAGTAGGACATTTTAGCTCTCTCTTTTTAAAGAAAATTTGGTCGTGGTCCTTTTTAACTAACAAACTATATTTAGTTTTATAGATCTATACTATTTCTACAAAAAAATTGGGGCCTCCAATTTTAAGCAATGGCTTTACTGGCCTTACACTTACACCAACACCGACAACAGATTTAATGATAAACTACAGCTACTCCCACTGAGACTGTGAACACATCAAATGCCCCAAATCTTCCAGAGGGAAAGGAATATGCCGAAGAGGACAGACTTATAGCAGCTAGTTGTAAATTGTCTAAAACAGATAAGGAAGAACAAACCTCCAAACATTGGTCTGCAAGCTGCCCGCTCCTTGGAAATTTACCAGTTCTGTAATATCCAACACCCAGAAGATAAAGCTTCTCTCTATTTTCCAACGGACTACTACAATTAGTTAACAAGGCTGCCAACAACAAACTGTTCAGTTCTCGAAAAATAGATAAAGTTTCATCTATAAAATCATAAGCCAATGTACAGAAAATAAAAAAATACATAAAATAGAAGCAATCATGGTATGTCATTGCATCAGTGAATCTACTAATTCAATGGCAAATTAAAACACAGAGGTAGAATCGAAAATGCATCACTAGTGG
>BRYE01000020.1:15381142-15386142 GCA_030159115.1 Actinidia arguta var. hypoleuca
CCAAGCCATTGCCTAGATCAAGTACTGAGGTCACGAACAATTATGACTATTAGTTGCTCACCCCCAGATTTTTACCACAACAAAATTCTTAAAATAAATGAACATCCTCACCTTTATTTGTATGTAAAGGAGATTTTCTTTTTCAAGCTAATTTTCTTTGACATTATTGTAAAGGAGAGAACCAACATTAGACAAAAAAAGAGATGAAATAATTGGAAGAGAAAGGAGACAGTACCATTCGATCTAAGCTCGGAGGGCAGCCTTGGATCTGACCAGGCCTTCGAGCTAGAGCTAGAGCTACCTAATTCCAAACTAGGATGGATGGTCAGATTTTTTTCCCTAGAAGCCTTAATAAGGTTAGATTAGGAAAGCGAGATAAAACTCTCCTAATTTCCGTCCTAATAGTTCCTATATATTCTACCGAGCCATCTCAGAAATGATCGCCTCAGTGAGGGTCATCTCAAGAATAATGAGAGTCACCCTCATCGCTTGCAACAGTAGTTGCGCCATCTACAGACTTGTCCTTGGTATTGTCTCCACCGATGGACGCCATCCCCTGGCTATCGAGGGTGAAGTACCTTTTAAACGCCTTAGAATTAAGGACTATCGGGACTTGAAAGAATCCTCTCGGTCCTAGCTTCTTGAAAACCCTTCTGGACCTTCGATCTTCAATGTCAGTCAAGATAGGGGCAGCTTGTTGCAGTTTTTCTTGGAAAATAAAGAACATTTATTAGTCTCAGGCGAGGTGCTACACTTGAATATCAAAATGACAGAATATGGAAGCAAGTTTCCCCTTGGGGGCCCCATGATCTTAGGGTCCGCAAAACTCCTTCTTCCCGAGATATACCTTAGGAAAATTCTCAGTTATCCCCTGAGATGAAGAAAAACTTCCTCTTCCAGCCTTTGATGTTGTTGGGGTACCCCTTGATCAAGGTCCTGCCTGGCTTGGCCTTGAAATAGAGCCATCTCGAGTCTGGCTTTAGATTTTTGAAAAGGCTATAAAGGCACCTAAATTCATTAAGGGACAAGGCACGCTTGTAATATTGTCACACTACTAATGTGCAGACGACATTTTGTCACACATTAGGAGAAAGTTGGGCAGGGGAGATGTTGTAGAAATTCAAAATTTTCTTAATGGTGGGGTGAATTGGAAGTCATAGGCCAACGTAGAAGGCAACTTCATAAAAAGCCACCTCGCCCCGATGAGTAGACAATATAGTCTCATCATCCTCGAAAATCCTAGCCTGTATCCTAGAAGCAAAAAAGTACGATTCTCTCAAGCAATCCAGATCGCCCTGAATTATGATATTAAATTCCTTTTCGAGGGGAGTGCGAGTGTCTATCAAGCAATCAGGAGGGGAAGAAGGGAGTTGGTTAACCTCGTCCATCATGAATGGTTTTTCTCCTAAGTGTTTAGACACCCAAGACGGTAAAGAATTGTCCAAGTCTACTATGTCGGATCTATCTGACATAAACTACAGACTAAAGATTGAGGGAAGACTGGAAATACTTACTGAAATGAAGGCGAGATTACTAGCTGACAAGGGCGAGATTTATGGCGAGGTGAATGTCAGGTCGGTAGTAGCACTTCGCAATCACCAGTGACAAAAGAGTACATAGTATGGTAGAGCCCCATTTTTATAAGAAGCGCCAAGGACTGAGATTTGTTCACTTCAATGGCTAGGATCATGCGACACTTCGGATTTCGAGATCATAACTGCCATTCCCGCCGAAGCTTCATTCGGCCATTAATGCGCTTCTAAATGTGTCTACCCGTGGAGACAGGCTATCATTACATGCTTACATCATCAAAGCTAGACTATTTGATTTGCTACTCGAAAATACCAAGTGTTTCGCCTTGATATCTCGAGTAGGGGGGCTATTGGTGTGGGATAAAATCATCACCGGCTAATGATCTTAGATGGGCATGTCACCTGAGTCGACCACATCTCCAACGCCAGTCTTGGTCGGCAATGAGTTTATTCGAGCATCTTGGATGACTTTGCCTTCCTCTAGTGTTCATGCCGCCAATCATCGTGAGCTACTTTTCACCTCGCCTATAGACGAGGTTGATGACTTCGCCTACCCAACGATTCCACCTTCTTGAGACTCTTTCCCTACTATGTCACCTATAATCGCGATATGTTCTCCCAATGGCATCTCCCTATTTTATCTTCGAAATTCTTGGAATCTCCTTCCATACGTAGCCTCTCGAAGATCTTTCTGTGATCCTCTCGCACGACTCTCCATTCTCCAACTATAAAAAGGCCACTCCCCTCATCATAAAGAGGTACGACTTAACCCTTGCTTACTCACTCTGAAAGCTTTAGTATTTTGCTTTGTCTAGCTTATTCGCCTTGGTTTAATCTTTACATCGGAGGGATTTTGAGCGTTCTCACCCTGGCCGGTGACGTTTGTTCTGTTGCATAGGTCGCCCAAGTCATTGCCTAGATCAAGTATTGAGGTCACGAACAATTATGACTATTGGTTGCTCACCCCTAGATTTTTATCACAACAAAATCCTTAAAATAAATTAACATCCTCACATTCATTTGTATGTACAATTCACAATGAGTAGGGGTCATGGTCAAGTTGTTGCCTAAACGTTATTTATTTTCTTACTTGCAAACTCCTAAGGCAGTATTTGGATCCCATATGAGCGAAAAGGAAATATAAATGAAAAAGGTTGATAACTCAATGATTCTGAATGGTTGAATTGTCTAATTTTTTTATTTTTATTTTTATTTTATTTTTTCTCACTCAATCCGGGATCCAAACATAGCCTAAAATCTTAGCTATGCTTCTTAGGAAAAATATTTGAAATGAAAAAAAAGGATATTTTCACCATTTTTTTTCTAGATGTTTAGTGATAACATGACTTTTTATTTTCTAAAAAAAAAATGGCACTGGCTTTACAAACCAAATGGAATACCCACTACTTTAGGCTGTGTTTGTGTCTAGGATTTATCAAAGAAGAGACAGTGAAAAGTTAGAAGATTTAACTGTCTTAAAAAGTTAAATTCTGTAAGTCTGTATCTGCACCAAAGGATTTGGTGATAAAAAGAAAAAAAGAAAAGGAAATGAAATGAAAAAATATAATATTCAACTTTTTGGCACGAGATTCATTAATTTTTAACCTTCTTTTTATTTTCCTCATTAAAATTTTAATCCAAATACAACTTACTTTTTATTTTTTTATCACCAAATCATTCATCCTAATACAACTCTCAAGATTGAATGAGCCATGGGCCCAGAATTCGGGCATAATTTCAAGTGGAGTGAGTTGTGAAATTTCACTTATCAAAATTTCAATTCGACAATTAAGTTTTATTTTGGATAACTTGTTCCAAACAAGTTAAGGTTCTAAAAAGGTACATTTTATTCCAATTTTACCCCTCATTGATAAGTGTATTAAACTTTTATAATCAATTTAAACTTATTAAAAATAAAATATATTCTTAAGAAAACAAAGCATAAATAATTGGACGTAAAGAGTTATACTATAAGATTCATTATTTTCTCTTCTCTCATACTTTAAAATGGATGGATTTACCATAATATTAAATCTCATCTCTCTTTTTTATGGAATATTAAAAAATTCTTTTTTTAAGAAATTGATCACCAACTATATTTTACATAATTGAATGATGAATCTTAGTCCATAATTTTTATGATTCGATTGTTAAAGATTTTACTTGATAATTTGTTTAAATTTACAATTAGAAAAACATGATTTTTAAATAAAACAATTTGATAGAAAAGGGTAAACATAATTTAATGAGAAAGGTTAAAATTGGAATAAAGCATGTTATTATCGAGATTTGAACTTTCTTGGAATAATTTAACAAAAGTAAAACTTATTTTTTTTTAATTATTAATAATTTTTCCTATAAAATAGGCTATGAAAATAAAACCATGACATGATATAAGTCAACAAGAAAAGGGACTCCTCCCAAATGAGGTGAATTTAGGTAACGTGGTACTTGTAAAAAGCTGCTTTTTCTCGGCCCTTGGAAACGAACACAAGCTTGGCTAAAAGCCATTATAGTTTGTTGATATTTCACTTTCACCCCAATTGAAGAATGTTTGGGGTTTGCAATATAAATAAAACGCAAGTCGTAGAAAAAAAAATGGAATGCAAGACAAAAAAATATAGTTTATTTGTCAAGCAAAAATAATTTCTTTTTTTTTTTAAATTTGAACAAAATATTTACATTTTCCAGATTCCTCTGGTGAGGAATTGAGAGAATTTAAAATTTTAATTAAATGGTGATTTTTTTTTACTAAAAACGAAAAAAACTCTAAAATCAAAAGCTCAAATTAGATTAAATTAGGTTTTGACAGAGGTCTCAAACCGTCCTAACGAGCCAAGCCTAATTTATATTTATTATATACATACGTGTATAAAATACTGACGTTTTGTCAATTAATTTTACTGTTAACTAAATTTGAGTTGTTGATATAATTTGAATGTAACCCTAATCCTAATTAACCTTTTCTTTTCTTTTCTTTTCTTTTTTTAACTGTTTCTCCTAATATGAACTAACAGATAAAACCCATAACTATTACAACCACTACATATTTTCTATATTTCCCAATAGATAAGCATGAATCCTCTAAGAAGCCTATATGAGTTTCACAATGAATAAAACTCAAGCCAGGTCAGGTTGAAATATCTCAAGCTTAAGAGAAATTATTTAGTGCTATTAGATCAAATCCTTGTGCTCAAACATTAGAGTAATTGGTCTAAATAAATAGAATTTTTTTTTAGATTATGGCTAATATATGTACATGTATTATTCAATTAATAGTGTAAAGTAATGACCTTATAGCACCAAATAATCTCTTCCAGCTTAATGCCTGACTTGGGCAAGTTATACACCTCATATAGACTTGATCAGACCCTAAACCCCAATTGAAATTGCCTTATAATTGCAACCCTAACCAATTAAGAGGAAAATATTTAAGAGAAACGCTTCGGATTTGGGTTTTCTATAGTG
>BRYE01000020.1:15396142-15403642 GCA_030159115.1 Actinidia arguta var. hypoleuca
GTCGGTCCGGCACCCATCAAGTTTGGGTCGGAATTATCATCCCTAGCACTTACCTTTTTAGGGGTAAAGGAGGATATACTCTCACTGGAAGTTGACTCTCTTACTCTCTCTCTTTGACATGATAGGGTAACATGCATACATAAGGAGTAGAGAAGATGTTGACCCCCGAGAACGTATAGATTGGTCTAGTAGTACATGTGTACACTAACCATAATTTCTCTCTGAGTCTGTTGGTTGTGCCATTGTTTGATTTGTGAGTTGGAGCGTGTGTTATTTATTGTATTGTTGGCCTTAGAGAGTTATATTTATGTTTTATTATAGAATTGTGAGGTTGTGTGCTTGTGTAAGACATTCCCCCTTCTTTCCCTCTCCTTGAATAGTGTGTGTTCGAGACTGATATTGTAGAACTGTTAGAGCGTGTGTGGAGCCCCTCCTTTCCCTCTTTTTGAATATTGTGTGTTGGAGACCGATATTATAGAACTGTTAAGAGCGTGTGTGGAGCCGTACGCTTATGTGTGATACTCACTTCCCCCCCCCCCCCCCCCCCCCCCCTTCTTTTTAATCCCTTTCAAATAGTGTGTGACGTTGGATGTGCATGTGTGGTGTGTCAATGTTATTGCAATCTTATATTTGTTAAAAATTCCTGCAAGCTTTATGCTTGCGCATGTTGTTGGAATCCCCTTTGTGGCTGCCTTCTTTTTGAGATCACAACTTCATTTCTTTTGTTGTTTGTAAAGATAAATGTGAATGGGGCATGCAAGTGTTTACTTAGTTAATTATGCAACTCTGTGGTGTATTATTATTATTATTATTTAGAAATCGCATTGTTACAGTTGTAATTGAGGCATGTAGTGGCTTTGTTGTTGTTATTGTTTATCAGGTTGATATTGAAAATGGTGTACCGTAGGGTTGTCCAATTTTTAAGGAAACTTTCCCTAAAAAAAATTCAGAGTTACAATTATTTTAGTAATTAATTTACTTCTCAGTTAGCAGGGAACTTGGTTACTTTTCACACCAACCTCAATAATTATATATCCTTACCCTTTCTTGGCAGTTTATCTTTGTAATTCATACACTGCTTGATGCCAAACACAGTGCAAGTTCAACAACTCAAGGAGGAAAAATTTCCTTAGTTGCAAGTGTTAATTAGATAATCTTGTCAATGGACTTGAACTTTCAGAATAATGGGACTTTCTACCAAGTCTTATGGAAAAAACTAAACAACTTAACCAAACAATCATATGAGAATCATGAATAAAAGTAAAGCTAGTGGAAAGAGAGAAAAAACATAGAGTAGGTCAGAGGAAAGTGGTGGGGATTTTCTTTCCTTTATTTTTGTAAATCTAACCTTATTTGGCCTACGTTGTCATTCTAAGCAAGAAAAAAAGTACCAGTATCACATTATTTGTATCGAGATTAATAAGACCACCAGATTGTGCCAAGTAAGACGGAGACTAGGACGGATCCAGGGTTTTAACTTTATAGGTAAGAAATGATATGCAACCTAAAGATAATTTACCAAGAAAATTGAACTATAATATTTTTTTTACTAAAATAATTATCTTCAATTTTTGTATGTTGTATAACCATTCTTTGAAATTGAATTAGGAATTTACAATTTAATTGGACATTGTTTAAACTCTTACAATAGAGGTAAGAACAATTATAATTTTGGTGTGTGTAAATCTTTAGAGTTGTGAATTATTTTATAAATGATACTATAGTTTTTTTTAAAAAAAATAAATTGGGAGTGCAATCCCCTCCTACTCTCACCTTGTATCCATCCCCTAAGGGAACCAAGAACACTTAAAAAAAAAAAAAAACTTACCTCTCTACCAAGATTCTCAACTGCCCCCCTCAATGAAGGAGGGTGTTACTACACATGAACTTTGACTTACCAACCAGTTGTTTTATAATATAAATAGATGATGGAATCTTAAAGCAAGAACAATCCCCAACTGTGCAACAAAATGAAAACGAAAAAAAAAATTGTATATGTTTTACAACCACCAGTTTATGTTCACATAATATAGCCAGCAAGGAGGTGAGTAACTTTCTTGGTTGAACAGGGAAAGTAAGCAAAGGCATGAAAAAAGGAGGTGATTTTGAAATGGAGGACTTCTTTGCAAGAAGGACTAGGAGAGGAGCTGATGGAGGAAGCAGCTGAAGCATTTATGCCAACGACGACAAGTTGGAAGTCGTAACCAATGCAGTGAAGGAAAAGCCGACAGGGATATACGGTTCAAATGATGAATAGAGAAACTTCCATTTCTATTGTGAAGCAACGAAAATAACAATCACGATTATGATCCCAAGGTGGTTTCACTAGGTCCTTAACACCATTGCAAACCTGAGATCCAATTCGTGGAGAACCTCAAGCCAATGATGGCGCGAGTTTTTGTTTCAGACAGCAGCGAGAGCATGGATATATTCTATAACAAGGTTCTATTGATGGTTGATGAAACTAGAAGCTGCTATGTTGAAGGTTCAACAGATACATATAGTGATGAGAAATTTGCTGAGATGAAGCTCTTGCTGAGAAATTTGCCAAAGGGGATACCCTCTTGGCCTAGCAATTCTAGGTCTTTGAATGCCTTTACGTTCAAATCTAGCTGCTTCTATGGAAGGCTCAAACTTCGTCCATTCTTTGTATATCCGAAGACCAAAATGATGTTATCAAACATGGTTGCGTATGAATTGTGCCCAAACAATCCTAATAACCTTGAAGTTGCCTCTTACATTGGTTTCTTGAGATCACTTATTGTGGGGTGTTAGCTTGAGGGATGAGATAAAGAAAATCAAGGATAGACATCTGCGGTGGTCCAATGATGACGAAGGTAGCTAGCCCTAATCAGTAGCTAAATCCTTGTTGCAGCACAAAAACAATAAGATCGACTGCCGGAGCTCCTTCTAGAAAACGGCTCTTTGACGGTCAAATTTGAAGAACGGTGAATGTATATATATATATATATATATATATATATATATATATATAGATAGATAGATAGATAGATAGATAGATAGATAGATAGATAGAGAGAGAGAGAGAGAGAGAGAGAGAGAGAGAGTGAGTGTTGTTCAATAGCTGAAAGTGAGTACCTCTTCTAGAACATAGATTCCCCTTATATAGCATAACTCGATGCGTATTACAACACGCCAACTGTTGTGTCAATAAGTAGGTGATTGTCTCAATCATGCTTCTTAGGTTTAGTTGGTAGCACGTCTCCATATCGTAGATGTCTTGTTCTAGTCATGGGGGCTGTCAGTGGAAATTTCATTGTGCAAGTTATCCTCTGTACCCTGACATATCTCTGGATTGCCGCCGACTGTTATCCTTTGACCAACTTTTGGCACGGTCACCCACCGATTACTATATAGCGACAGTTCGAATGTGACGTAGACTCTTAGTCCGGACGTTGTCAATGCATGGCAATGTTTCGACCTAGCTTCAGTGCACATCGTCCTCTTTATCTTGCTTCGTAGTTGTTCTCCTAGATGTGGCTCCTACCTTGGTGGGGCCTGAACTTGTAGTCGTTTATTTTATGCTCTTACACTTATTGATCAAGCGGATAATGTGAAAGCTGCGAGCGAAGCATATACTATTCAACAGGCTTGGCAGTGATCAAGAAGTAGCTAATGTTTTCAAAGAGAGTTGTGTTGAAAATTTACAAATTTTCGGTAGGGCGTTCGGAGGGTCTCCCAAGCCAACCTAACGATTACCTACGGGTTCATCGAATATGGGCTAAGCAACTCAAAGAACAACCATTTTTTGTGGTAAATAACCCTCATGAATTGGAGATTATGACACTTTATAGCTCAATTATTTCTGACAATTTCGTATATTGAATTGAGCAACTCATCAGTTATTTTTCCTTCTATATAAATATCTTCAATCTTGTATAGGACGACACACTCAAAGTTCATACTTTCATACATAATTTATATTTTTGCTTTGAGAAAGAGATAGATGTAAGTTTAAGTTTACCAATACGTACTTATGCGGTCTAGCCGTTTTATCCCGTAAGAAAGACGCTGATAAAATCTACAATAACCTCAATAGACGACGAATATTTTTTAAAGAAACTGAGTTTGCAGGACTCCCGCTACTTTCATCGCTGCAACTTCTGTTGTCGTGTTGAATTTTTTTCAGACCTTCACTATTTTACCTCGGTCAGGCAAGTAGATGGATTTCATTTTATGCTTTATCGGGAAAACAAAACGGAAATAAAAATTTATCTATCAAAAGATTATTTCAAGGACTTTGGTCTTTTTCATGTTTGTACGTCCTGTGCCACTGTAATAACATAATTTTCTTATTTGCATGTGTGACTCGGATAGCCAGAAGCAATATGATGCCTAACAACTTGGATTGTATAATCAAATAACTACGTTGATTTTGAATGGATTTTGCGAAACTAAGACAAATATGATTATAAAAAATAAAAGTAAATCAAGTATACAAAAAAAAAACACTCATTTTTTTACGTAAAGAATCCAAGTAGGAAAAAAATTGTGGAACTAAGTTTGACCAACAAATCTACTATACAAAATACAAGTTACAACTTTCAAACCAACCTAATGTTGAAAAATTGGGTTGTTAACTCATAATTTTGCTCAACTTTGAGGCTTAATTAAAGTGGGACCTATACACCTTTTTGGTGGGTCCAAACAGATATGGATAAACTTCAATATAAGAATTAAGAATATGTAATTAGTTGTTCAAAATTATTTACAATTGAATTGAAAATTGACTCCAAAGTATACTACATAAATATGATTTATGTAGGACAAAGTTGTTAGTCTCACATTGGAAATGAGGTGAAAGTTAAAGTGGTTTATAAGAAGATACTTTCATTCCTTGAGTTGGGCCCCACGGGGTGTCCAAGTTTTTGAAGGAGGAGAGTTATGATGGGTATGGGCCCAGACTATGGATTATATGGACTGAACTAAAAACACCACATGTGTGCCGTGCCGTGGGTTGGGGCTGGATTCTATATACTTTTTATTAAAAATTTATTTATTTATTTTTAATAAATAAAATTTTCAGTAATTATATTTTGGTCCTCGAATAGTTGCGTCTGTTCGATTGGTCTCCGAATAGTTGCGTTCGTTCAGGTTAATTCCAAACAATCGCGTCTTTTCGTTTTGTTCCCTGTACGTTTGAATTTTAAATGAACAGATCCTTGATAAATTATCTTATTTCTGAAAAGTTGTATCATTTCCAAACAACCACGAATTCTCCTATATAAATATTCCCCCCTCAGCCATTCTAGCATATCCAAAAATCAAAAGCAATCCGAATTCTTCTCTTTCTATGTACTTCCCTTTTGCATATTTTTACACTGTTAGAGAAAATAAATCACTGTTGTTCGTTGGCCAGACTCACTACCTATAGTGTTGCACCAGTGAGATTTCGACTATTGTATCCTAGGAAACAGAGTTCATTCAATCCATTAGCATTAGTGCGGAGGATTAATATGTTTTAAGGACACTGAATTGAATACATACCTCAATCACCATTTCTAGATTCTTATTTCAAAACAGAATAGATCTGTAAGTTTATTTCTGTTTGTTTTGATTTTTAATTTCAGATTAATGCTTACCAATTTTACATATTACATAGAAGATCGTCCTACAATCTTTATTTATTTATTTTTAATAAATAAAGTTTTCAGTACCTAACCGAATATACACGTCTTAAGTGTTGAATCTTCGAACTTCTGGGTGTACTCCTTTTACCGACCGAGTCCGTTATCTACGCTTTGATAGATGGTTGAATGCTGAATCCTCAACACATTCGAAATCCTCTGCAAATTGAACTTAAATTCACCCGCTTTTGAGTATATTCAAAGGATTTCAATCTTATTCGGATGAATTTATAGTACACACCACCCTTGATAGAGAAGATGAGCTTAATGAATTCTCTAAATATCTCTTAAGCACATGGAAACACATGCATGATTGATATGAATAGCCTCGCCCTCAATTAGGATTATCTTTATTGTGTATTTATAGCTTCCTTAACCTCCTTAGGTTAGGAATTCTAAAACAACTTGAAAATCAAGCTAGCACCCTTTTAATTGAACCTAGCTCGGCTGTTAAAGACTTTTATTTTTATGTTTAATGGGTCGCCAGTTTAAGTCCTCTTAAGATACATTGGTCCGATCATTAATTTTAAGACTCCAAATTAATCCTTTTCGATTCTAATTGGACTGCGCGAGATATTGAGCTATAAAAAATACCCACTGAATTGTGCAATTGGAGACGAAGGGGACCCTAAAAACTCAAAAAACACTTCTCTTTCTATAAAAAAAAAAAAAAAACCACTGGATTGTGCAATTGGACATGAAGGGGACCATAAGACTCATAAAAACTTCTCTTCTCTTTCCTTCTCTGCCCATTTCCAAGTAGGAGAAACTTTTCCTCTCCATCTCCTCTTTTTAAAAGGGGGTCCCGTAGCCTTAATCCAGGGATGGCAAGTTCACCCCAAACTTAGATTGGCCCAGGGCGATTTGGGAATGGATATTATTGGATATTTTGCTCGTTTTACGTGGGTATGGTAGGATGAGTGAATTATCCAGATATGTATGAATTGACTGTCTCTATATATACCCAAATATTCAAAATTTACCTGAACTCGAGATAATTTAATATATTTGTAAGGACGGCGATATTTACACTCTATTTTTTTTCAATTGCATTTATTTTTATATTTATTAGGATAAATTACCCACATTTACTCAAATATTTTCACTATATAGAAAGACATTTAGATAAATTTACTTTAATAAAAAAAAAAAAGTGTAATTGAAGAAAAATGAAAGTGTATAAATCACTAGCATATTTATAATTATAACCCCATATATATATATATATATATATATATATATATATGTATACTATAAAACACAACTCATTTTGAATCTCAAATTTATCTCCTGCTATCTACGGTTGAAATTTATTTGGGTGAATCTAACGATTGAGATTTCACTTGAGATTAATTTTTTTCCCCTAAAACTATCACTTCATTCTTTTCAAAGGTGTGAGATCCATATAGATTTTGATCTAACGGAAAAAAAATCTCTAAAATTGCACGTATGTTTTACCCATTGAAACATTTCTTAGTGGACCCTCTCCCCCCCAAAAAAAATCCCATTTTTTTCCCCTTATTTTTTTTTCAAATTAGCAATATTTTTTTTTAAATCATTATACTTTCTAATTTATTTTTTATATTGTATCATTATATCTTTTCGTATGTGAATGTAATGTATCTTTTATCTGATATTTATATCTTATCTGTTTTTTAGGTTGTAAAGTTCTAACGAGTATGTTTAAGAGGTAATCTTTTTTTTTTACATAATGCCTGTGGGCACGAGCAATTATTAGTCTATATTATAAAATACAACTCATTTCAAATCTCAAATCTATCTCCCGCTATCTACAGTTGAAATTCATTTGAGTGAATACAACGGTTTAGATTTTACATGAAATTATTTTCCC
>BRYE01000020.1:15411142-15418642 GCA_030159115.1 Actinidia arguta var. hypoleuca
AAAGCCAGAGTTTAATCAAAGTCAGAGGTTAATCAAAGCCCTACTTGCAACCATTTTCTGATCAATTACTTGTGATATTACATGGGCTCTCATATGAGATAGACTTTGTTGTTAAATGTTTTCTTAAGAAGAAGCTTGTTATAAAAGATATGCGTGCCGGAATGGATTTTCAATTCGAAAGGCGTGACTTTTGAAATTTTTGATTGGTGCCAAAAATATGGGGATGTAGTTGTGTTTACACTACTTATAAGAGCAATGCATATCAAATGCCGTTTAGAATTTTTGTGGGAATCAACAATCATGGAAAGACAATACTGTTTAGATGTGCACTTCTTTGGCCACCCTCAAGGAGCTTTTCTGCCACCGTTGTTTGGTTAAGGTCGGCGTCATGTACTTTTAATCTTCTAGCTAAGTTCATACTTTTGCAGGTGGTGGTGCTCGCGTCTTCCCTTGCCAGTCATGGTAAGGAATTGAGGGATGAAACAATGAATCAGCAGGCCCGAGCTAAATCAGTTGGTACTAAAATGGCCTGAGCTCGCAAAGTTCCCTAGAGCTAGAAAAAAATAGTGACTAAGCTCGGGGTCTGGGAGCAACAGGCTGCTGAAGATCTCCAAAAAGGTGAAGAATGACCGAGATGCCACCATCAATAAGCTTGATAAGGAGATTGCCAAGCTTAAGAAGAAAGAAGTCCTTTCTAGGAAGTTAGCCATCGAGAAGTACAAATCTTCCGATGGTTTCCATGAGGCTGTGGTGCAAGTAGCTTTCAAATATTTTGGCGAGAGCTTCGACTTGTGTAAGAAGCAAATCGGCCTCCTTCATCCTGAGCTGGACATTCAAGGCTTGGAGATTGATTACGAGCTCTCTCAAGAGGAGGATGAGAAGGAAGAGGAAGAGAAGGAAGATGAGAGGGGAGGGGAGAAGGGTAAGTAGGACAACAACCCCCTTTCTCTTTGAACACTTGTACTTCTTCTTTTTTCTTTTTGTAATGGCAACATGCAATCCTTTCCCTTTAATGAAAAGTACTCCTTTCCTTATGTCATTCATACTTGCCTTCTTTATTTCTTTAGCATAGTATCTGCTTACATTGGCGATATCATGTGTCATGAGTTTGGCGAATAAAACTTAACCAACTGGTGATTGGTGAGATAAAATTTGGCGAATAAAACTTTAATCAACCAGCAAATTCAACCTCCAGGTGACCATATTAAGCCTAATTCACCTTAATTAGGCAAATATTAGACTTGCATCAACTTGGCAGTCGTAATGTCTTGGCAAAATTTTGAAATTTCCAAAAACTTGATTCCCTGGCATACTGGTTTGGTAATAACAAGATTTAGACTACCTCATTTTTGGCGAAATTGACAATGAATTGGCGATATAACTCCACTGGCAAAATTAATTCTTATGGCGAAATAACAAACTAAATTGGAGAACTAGAGATTTTTTTATTTTTATCAAGATATCTTTAATCACACTGAAATTGGCAATCAAAATAATAATTACATGGAGAATTAGGAGAAATTAAGACTTTGGCGACATCATCTCATTGCTCAGGCGACCCTCATCTCATGGCGACCAGAGAACTACTAGTAGTATTTCTTCAAATGTTCGGCATTCTAAGGACGAGGTAGTGCCTTCCCACTCATGTCCTCTAACCAATAAGTTCCAAGCTTGGATACTTTGACAACCTTGTCGGGACCTTCCCATGTTGGGCTAAGCTTCCCAGCATTAGGCTCTTTTGTAAAAAGAGTGACTTTCCTCAAGACTAAATCACCAGGTAGGAATGATCTATGCTTAACCCTTTGGTTGTAATACTTAATGACCTGATGCTTGTAGGCAACTTGGCGTACCTCAGCCCGCTCCCTCTTTTCGTCAAGAAGATCAAGGTTAAGCCTTACCTCAGCTTCATTGTTCTCGTTGTCGAAATTTGAGATCCTAAAGCTTAGCATTCCTATCTTCACTAGTATAAATGACTATGTGCCATAAACCATCGAGTTTGGTGTCTCACCCGAGGGATCCTGCTCATGGTATGGTAGGCCCAAAGTATACTTCGAAGGTCTTCTGCCCATTCACTCTTTGATTTTTCTAACATCGTCTTTAGATTCCTTAGGATGATTCTGTTGGTGACTTCCACTTGACTATTTGCTTGAGGATGACCAGGCAAGGAGAAATGGTTGGAGATGGTGAGATTCAAGCAAAATAGTTTAAACCCATCATTGTCGAATTGCCTTGCGTTGTCCGAGACGATAACCTTGGGATTCTAAATTTACAAACAATGTTCTTCCACACAAAGTTTTTAATGTTCTTTTTAGTGATTTTGGTGAGAGGTTTTGCTTCTATCCATTTTGTGAAGTAGTCTATGGTAATAATTAAGAATTTCCTCTGCAATGGGGCTTGTGATAGAGGTTTGAGTACGTCAATCCCTCATTGAGCAAATGCTCATGGGCTCATCATTGGTACCATCTTGGTATGAGAGAGATGATTTACTAGAGCAAACCTTTGGCACTTTTCACATTTTCTGGTGAATGAGATTGCATCTCGTTCCATTTGAGGCCAAAAATATCCTTGGCAAATGGCCTTCCTAATAATGATCTCGTCCCGGAATGATTCTGGTGAAAAACACTATTGTTTGAGGTAAAATCAAAGGCAGATGCTAGATTGGCCAAGGCGTCAACTTTTCTTTTCTTTTCTTTTCTTTGGGGATTTGGTGAATCTTGAAATCCTTAATCTTCATTGAAATGGCCCTCACCTCATCCAGATAGGCTAAAATTCAGAGATCATTGGCGAGGTAATCACCTTGAACCTGATTCACTATAAGTTGGGAATCACTAAAGGTGTCTAAAGATTCTACTCCTAATTCTATTGAAACCTTCATTTCGACGAGGAGAGCCTCATATTCAGCCTCGTTGTTGGTGACTTTGAATCCAATACGTATAACATACTCCATCTGCTCGCCTGAAGAAGTTTGGAAAACAAGCCCTAAACCACAGCTGTGTTGGTTTGATGATCCATCCACGAATAGTTTCCATCTAGCGAGGCCATCATCATGGTCTTGTTCTTCATGGGTCTCCACCTCAAAATTTGAAGCTGCGTCGTGCATGAATTTGGCTATGAAATCAACTAATGCCTGAGCTTTGATTGCCATCCTTGGTCGGTAGCTGATATGAAATTTGCTCAGTTCAATATACCATTTGAGTAATCACCCCGAGGTATCAGGTTATTGGAGAATATATTTCAAGGGCTGATCTATTAAAACAACAATATGATGTGCTTGAAAATAATGGTAAAGTTTCCTTACAGTGATTAGGAGGGCATAGGCGAGCTTCTCAATCTTCTAGTATCTGGTCTTAGCCCCTATTACGACCTTACTGACATAGTATACTAGTTTTTGAGCTTTATCTTCTTCTTGGATGAGCACTTCACTAATTGTTGTTGGTGAGATGGATAGATAAGGGATGAGTTCCTCGCCCATACTAGGAACTGTGAGTAGAGGAGGCGACCCAAGATATTCCTTTCGCTATTGGAATGCCATTTCGGACTCGTCTATCCACTCATTAAGAGTAAACACTTGTCTATCCACTCGTCTATCCTTTAGCTACATGATATTCCTTTACTTAAAGGCTTTATTCTTTCTCAAGATTTTAAAGAATGGTAAACACTTGTCTGCTAATTTCGAGATGAATCTATTAAGTGCGGCTGTTCGCCCAGTTAATTATTGCACCTCATGTATGTTCCTGGGCGAGCTCATTGAGAGTAGAGCTTGAATCTGGTTTGGGTTTGCTTTAATTTCTCGTTTCATCACCAATAAACTAAGGAATTTTTCCGACGACACACCAAAAATGCAATTGAAAGGGTTAAGCATCATATGATGTTTTCGCAGGATATTAAACATTTCTTCCAAATGGGGCGACGTGATCAGCTAATCTGATGCTCTTGACTAGCATGTTATCTATGCAGACCTCCATCGTATTTCCTATCATCTATTTGAATATCTTATTGACCAACCTTTGGTAGGTTGTCTCAGCATTCTTCAACCCAAAATGCATGACCTTGTAGCAATACAATCCTCTTTTCGTTATA
The DNA here is from genome assembly GCA_030159115.1 of Actinidia arguta var. hypoleuca. Taxonomy (NCBI): domain Eukaryota; kingdom Viridiplantae; phylum Streptophyta; class Magnoliopsida; order Ericales; family Actinidiaceae; genus Actinidia; species Actinidia arguta. The sequence continues at coordinate 15,415,223 of BRYE01000020.1, forward strand.
AAAGAAGTTTTCTCTATGTCGGGAGGATGCATTTTGATTTTATGGTATCTTGAGAAGGCGTCCATGAAGTTAAGGAGCTCATGCTTGGAGGTTGCATTAACGATTAGATCAATCTTAGGCAAAAGAAACTATCTTTTGGATAAGCCTTGTTCAGGTCAGTGAAATCAACACATACTTTCCACTTCTCTCCTTTTGGGGGGCGACAACAACATTAGCGAATCAATTTGGGTAATGAGATTCTCTGATGACATTGACTTTGGTGAGCTTAGACACTTCTTCTTCTTTGATGACCTTAAAGCGTTCTGGGGAAAACTTTTTTCTCTTTTGGCGAACTGGGGGATGGCCAAGGTCGGTCAATAGCTTATGAACGGTGACCTGTAAAACTATTACTAGGACATCACCTTGTGACCACACGAACACATCGTAGTTTTTCTTTAAAAACTCCATTAAAGTACTCCGTAGCTCCTCAGTCAATTCGGTTTCGATCATGACATGGCGATCTAGAAAGTCAGGGTGTATGGAAATTGGAGTCTCTTCCTCCAATGGTTTGGTGTTTTTTGTTTCTCTGGGATCAACAAGGGTATTCTCTTCCAATTCGTCCCTCGGTGCCTCCATCTCGGCATCATCTATCTATAGTTGTTATTTGGCACTTGGCTTTGAAGGAAAGTCGGTCTTCATGGCCATGATGAAGCACTGTCTTGCCACTTTTTGGTTGCCCCTCACCTCGCCAATCCCGGTTGAAGTGGGAAACTTCATCATCAAGTGATATGTGGAGGTAATGGCTTTGATCTTTCCAAGGGTGAGGCAACCTAAGATAGCATTTGTAAGCCGATGAGCAATCGACAACGATGAAATCTCTCCATATAGTCGTCTGATGGGGCTCCATCCCTAAGGTCATGGGCAACTTGATCCATCCAAGAGGACTCGTAGAACTTCTGCCAAATTCCACTAGGGGTGTGTGGAATGGGTGGAGTCCATCTTGCCTTATCCTCATCTTATCAAATGCTGAAATGAACAGGATATCAGTAGAACTCCCATTGTCAACCAGGATCCTTTGAACGTTGAAATTGGCGATAGTGGCCGAGATCGCTAAGGCATCGTCATGGGGGAGATGTAAACCTCTAAGATCCTTATTGATAAAGGTGATAGACTGGTGAGGTCCAACTAAAGGTGCAGAGAGGTTGTATACTTCTTCTTCAGCTCGCTCATATGCTTCTCGGTCATGTCTCTTACGAGATGAACTTGAACACCCTCCTCATGAAAATCCACCATGGATAGTTTGTATGTCAGCTATCGTAAGCCTGTTGTCAGTTTATCTTCTGTCAGGCGAATTTGGACGTGGGCAATTAGCTACATACTTTCTCAAATACCCTCTCTTGATCAGGTTGGCTATTTGCTCTTTCAGTTGGAAGCAATCATCAGTGTTGTGCCCATGGTCTTTGTGTAACTCACAATATTTGTTCTTGTTCCTTCTGAAGGGATTAGTCTTGATCTTTCCCAGCCACTTTATGAAGTCTTCGTTCTTGATCTCTATAAGTACTTGGGTAACATGGGTGTTAAGGGGAGGCAACACAAGGTCAGGTCGGTGAGGGGGGGTATTAGGAAGTCATTCATTAATTTGTCTTCTTACATCTCGATTAGACTTCTTACTCTTTACCTCACCCCTGAAGTCAGTTCGTCGGGTGTCAGGCTCATTTATTTTTTGGTCCTCTCTTCCTCCACTTCTACGCTTGGCCTGCCAACTCCTCAGCTACAATGTACTTGTCAACCTTACTTGTCGAGACGGTGTTTGGAACACTCTTGGTCATCGGTTTCTGTTTTAACGTGCCTGACCTGTGCTTTGGCGACTTTGAGATTCGTGGTCGCCTGATCAGCGAGAACAACGAGATCTGTCAACTTTTTTTGGAATAGGTGCAGTAACAAGATGTGGTTTGTTTGTGGCAAGGTGCTGAACCAAGCGGGCGTTAATTTCATTAATGATTTTAATCTGCTTGGCGATTCCATGCATCTTACGATGAATGCCCTCTAGATTTAGAGCTTAGCTAAAAATTACCATTAGATGTGCTCGGTTATCTAAAGGACTACTGGTATTCTATCTGGGCAACAAGCGGCTACGCAAGTGCATAGGGTATTGAAAACTGTCATTCTCATAGACGGTGCCAAACTGTTATGGTAGAAACTTAGGGCGAGCAAACAACAGTCATAATTGCTCTTTGACCTCAGAAGTAACCTCAACTATGACTTGCGCAAGAGAACAAACGTAATTGGTCGGGATGAGGTCGCTACAAACCTCTCCGATGTGGAGATCAAACTAAGACGAGCAAGCTAGATAGAAAGTATCAAAGCTCTCGAAGTAAGGATGCAAGTGTTTCGTGTGTACCTTTTCTAGTGGAGGGGAGTGGCCTTTTATAAATGGAGGATGGAGAGTCGTGCAAGAAGATCATAGCATAATCCTTGGGTGGCTAAGTATGATAGGAGATCCTGATGATATCGGAGATAACACAAGAGGATGCCATATGGAGAGTGTACCGTGAATGGAGAAGTCCGGATGGAGGTGGAATCTCACATTGAACTTATCCTCAAAAAGTCAAGCGAAATAGCTCACTTCGTCCATAGGCGAGGTGGTGATGCAAGGATGTCATGACTATTGGAGGGGTCCAAGCGAACTCAGCATAGAGCATAGGAGATGCTTATGACGCGATTCTTTTGGGCGACATGCCCACCTCGAGCTATCAACAGGTAGAGAATTTTTTCCTCATCAATGTTCATTGTCCTCCGATTTTGAGAACTAAAGGGCGTCCTAATACTAAGGTGATGTTTGTTAATTCATTAACTTTTATTTTTCTGTTTAATTTATGTTTTTCTATTTAACTGAAAATAAAAACTTATTTGTATTGCTATTTATAATTATAAATAAGACAAAATTACTACTATTATTTTTGAAAATAGTAAAAATAATAAAATAGTATTTTTCTTTTGTTTATATTTTTTTTTCATTCATATCCCTCTCATCCCACCTTTCACTGGCACCCTCCTTCACCACCACCACCAGCACCACCACTACCACTACCACTGCTTCCTCCTTCTCCACCTCCACCTTTGCCACCGTCATCGCCACCACCACCACCTCCACCATCACCTCCTCTCCTCCTCCTCCTCCTCCACCACCTTCACCTCCACCACCACCACCACCTCCACCATCACCTCCTCTCCTCCTCCTCCTCCACCACCTTCACCACCACCGCCACTGCCACCGCCACCGCCACCTATGCCACCACTACCTCCTCCGCCACCTCCACCTCCTCCTCTATAATCACCTTCACTGCCGCCGCCGTCACCATTGCCACCTCCTCCACCACTGCCACCACCACCGCCATCTCCACCGCTGCCACCACCACATACTCCATGATCTCTGTCTCC
>BRYE01000020.1:15431142-15438642 GCA_030159115.1 Actinidia arguta var. hypoleuca
TCGTTGAAAGTCTCAAATATTTCATCAATATTAAATAGATAAAAGTGAACAAAGACCATATGAATTCATAGGAAAAATATCGTGAAGGAAGAAAGATGACTCAACGATTAAAGTACCAAAAAGATGATGGAACGTATTCTGAAAAGATGTGTCGACACCAATTATCAGTAACCAAAAATCAGAACTTTGAAGGAAGAAGTGTCGACACCAAGTATCGACACCAAATGTCAGTGACCATATTCAGAAGAAGTGAAAGAAAGAAGTGTCAACACTAGTATCGACACCTAATGTCAGTGGTCATATTCAGAAGACTTTTAATGAATAAAGTGTCGACACCTAAATCAGCATCAAATGTCAGTAGCTGAAATTGAAACTCTGAAGAAGGAAAGTGTCGACACCTATATCAGCACCAAATGTCAGTAGCTGAAATCAAAACACTGAAGAAGGGAAGCGTCAATACCAACATCAGCACCAAATGTCAGTAGCTGAAATTAGAACATTGAAGAAGGGAAGTGTCGACACCAACATCAGCACCAAATATTAGTAGCTGAAATCAGAACACTGAAGAAGGGAAGTGTCGACACCAACATTAGCACCAAATGGCAGTGGGTAAATTCACGAATCTGGTTACAAGTAGTGTCGACACCAATGTCAGCACCAAAAGTCAGTAGCCAAAGAAAGATTTTCTGAAGAGGAAGTGTCGACACCTAAATCAGCTCCTGGAGACAGTTTTAAGCTAAGAACTGAAGGCTTGAAGTGTCGATACCATGAAACAATGTGTCGACACATGAAAAGTGTCGACACCATGAGGAAGTGTCGACACCCAACGGGAAGATTTTCAAATGCAGAGTTGTCTGGTACAGCATTAATGACTTCCCAACTACCACTAACGATACACTATTCATTCAAGCTATTAAATACAAGCCTCCAAGGGCATTTACTACACAAGGATTCATTCTAAACAAATTGATTAATCATCCAACAAGCTTCAAAATCAAGAATCCTTGAACATCCTCTTTGTCTCCTTGTGTTAGTATTGATTATGAGATTCCATTCATATCTACTCTATTGAGAGAGTTATTGTTCATCTTAAAACACCCTCATATTTTCATCTTTGTAAGTTTTGAGTGTGACTTAGACAAAAAAACTTGGTGAGAGTTTTTGAGTGTTTCTCTTGTAGAAAGTCAAACACTTAAGAGTTTGAGTATTTCCTCTTGTAAGTAAAAAACACTAGGAAGTTTAAGTGGAGCTTGGACAAAATCACTTGGTGTAAAAGTGAGTTGGGCACTTGAATAACTAACCCCAACATTGTAGTTGTGGATTACAAATAGTGGAAGAAGATCTTGCGGAGGTCTTGGGAGGACTTAGATCACGGGTTGTGATTAAACCTCGGTAAATCTTGGTGTGCTCTTTCCTCTTAATATCTTTGATTTATTATTGCATTTCTCATATTAAACTCATTATAGTATTTACGTACGTTGTCGATAGAATTATGTAATTAATTATAAATCACAAATTAAGTTTGAAAAACTCAATTCACCCATCCTTTTGGGTTGCTTATTGGGCCAACATCTCTTTCATCTTTTGAAGCTCTTTAATGGCCCTCTGCTCCCGAGCCCCAAGTTAGCCACTTGTTCTTCCAGTTTTGTGGCACGTTGCTGAGCACGGGCCATCTCAATCTTAATAGAGTCAGTTCGGGCTTGCTAAGTCATTGCTTCATCCCTTAGCTTTCTACCATGCCCGGTGAGGGAAGACGTAAGCACCGCCACCTACAAAAAAGTTCAAGCTTGTTAGAAGATTAAAAATAAAAAAAGGCGACCTTAATTAAAAGGTAAGTGATTACCTGTCCAACTCTAGAGAAGAGCCTCGATATCGCCTGATCGAGGTTCAACTTGCCCGTCTCCTCCCTATCGAAGGGTGGGATCACTCCCTTAAGGAGCTTCTCTACCACTACCAGGTTCTCCAACATGGAAGCATTGGGCCCTAAGACATCGCTTGGATAGGACGAGGTTCCTTCCCCAGGTGCCAATATAGGTGTGGCTCCCATACTCGTCATCTTTCTGAACTTCGTCGTCGTCTTCTTAACCTCGGGCGGCGGCATGGTCTCCTTCCCTTTTCCCTTTGAGTCAATCGCAATCGTGAGCTTGAGCTCGAACTATATGGTTCCAAACCTAAGGTGGAGTCCCAGAGTTTCCCCCTTAGAAGTCTCAACAATGTCATGTCGGAAAGGGGAGGTAAAATTTTTCTCATCCTCTTCCTAATAGTTTCTAAATACTCCACTGAGTCTTCTCGAGAATGGTCACCTCAGGGATGTTCATATCCCAAATGATGAGACTCCTTGTTGCCCGTAACAAGAGCTGCACCATCTGTAGGTTTATCCTCAACATTGTCTCTGCCACTGAACGTCATCTTTATATGACCGAGGGCAAAGCACTTGCAAAATGCCCTGGAGCCGAGGACTACCTGGACCAAAAAAAATCCTCTTGGGCCTATTTTCTTGAAGACCTTTTTGGACCTTCGCTCTTCAAGATCGGTCAGGATGGGTAACTTGTTACAACGTTTACCTGGGAGCAAAGAACACTTGTTAATCAGAGACGAGGTGCTACACTTAGATAATTAAAGGACAAATTGTGATGTGAAGACTGACCTGGGGTGTTCCATGACCTCAGGACCCGCAGAACGCCTTCATCCTGATATATCCCTGGAGAGAATTCTCAGTCGTCTCCCAAGATAAAGAAGAACTTCTTCTTCCACCCCTTGACATTTCTTGAGTACCCCCTGATTACAGTCTTGTCTGGCCTTGCCTTGAAATAGAGCCACCTCAAGTCTGGCCTTGAATTTTTGAATAGGCTGAATAGGTGCCTAAACTCATTGAGGAACAAGGCGAACTTGTAATATTGCCACATCGCCACCGCACAGACGATATTTCACCATGTGTTGAGGGAAAGCTGGGCAGGACAAATGTTATAGAAATGTAGTATTCTCCTAATAGTGGGGTGGATTGGGAGTCGTAGATCGGCGTGGAAAGCAGCCTCATAGAAGGCCACCTCGCCCAGGTGAGTAGACACTATGGTCTCATCGTCCTCGGGGAGCTTGGCCTAGATCCCGGACGAGAAATAATATGACTCTCTTAGGCGATCCATATCGCCCTAAGTCATGATGTTTACCTCCCTCTCAGGTGGAGGTCAATTACCTATCACGGGATTTTCCTCATGGTCGGAAGACTCTTCTAGAGGGGAGAAAGGTAGTTGTTTAACCTCGTCCACCATGTAGAATTTTTTTCCTAGATGGTCAGAAATCTAAGACGGCAACGAATTTTCTAAGTTTCCTACGTCGTCGTTATTGGACATACACTACAGACTAAAGATCAAAGGAGGACAAGTAATACTTACTAAGCGACTTAGGTGATGACGAGATGATGAGCTGACGAGGATGAGGTTTATGGTGAGGTTCATGTCGGAGCAGAGGCAGAATTTCGTTATCATTGGCAACAGAAGAGTATGATGTGTGATGGAGCTCCCTATTTATAGGAAGCAACAAGGGTTGAGATCTATTTGCCTCAACGGTCAGGATTGTGCGACCCTCCGAATTTCAAGGTGGTAATCGCCGTCGACAGTTATAACCGCCGCCTAAAGGCGAAGAGGCACCCCGCCTTCAATGCGCCACCATGTGTCACCAAGCTAGGGCACGCCATCATTACGCGCCTACGTCATCCATCAAGACCCATAGCTCATTACTCAATGATGCCAAGTGTGTCACCTTGACACATTGAGTAGGGGGTAACTGATGAGGGAAAAATTCTCCACCTGCTGATAGCCTGAGGTGTCTCCCAAGCGGATCGTGTCACGAACATCTCTCAGGGTCTATGTTGAGTTCGACCAGATCCCTCGAATGGTCTTGTTGCCCTTATATCATCACCTCGCGCTATGGGCGAGGTGAATTATCACGCTTGATTCTCCGAGGATAAAGTCAATGTGAGACTCTGCCTCCTCCCGAACTCCGACATTCGCGGTTCTATCTCCACATGGTATCTCCCTCTTTTATCTCTGATATCCTTGTGATCTCCTTCCATATTTAGCCGCTCAAGGATTACGCCGTGATCTTTTCGCACGATTCTATATTCTCCATCTATAAAAATGCCGCTCCCTCTCCACTAGAAAATGTACAAACACTTGCATTTTCACTTTGAGAGCTTGAATATTCTCATTGCTTTACTCCGTTTAGCTTGCTCGCGTTAGTCAGATTCCCACACCGGAGGGGTTTGTAGCGGCCTCACCTCGACTAGTTACGTTTGTTCTCTTGCGCAATCATTACCGAGGTCAAATACCGAATTTCAAGGGCAATTCTGACTATTGGGTGCTCACCCCAAATTTCTACCACAACATATACAATATTTATGGGCAAGTTTGAAGTCCACACAAATTAACGCGAGACTGTTAGAACCCAAATTTATAGTCCAGGGCATTTTGGTAATTTAAAGGTTACTGCTTGGGGTAGCCATTGTTTGTTTTGGCCAGAATAGGAAGTAGCTTAAAGTTTACCACCTCACCCCAATCGTGTTCTAGTCCGGGAAAAATAATTCTACCCCGTCATTGGGATTGCACTATTTTGGTTGAAAAGGATTAAGTACGGAGAATGATCAAGCAAGCAATTTTTCCCTTAGTATAGTATGTACCAGTACGGAGTAGTATCAGGTCAAAAACGGTACTTACAGGCTTGGCACTGCTCAAGAGAGCCTTCTTTCACCAAAAGGCACCTCAATTTATATGAAAGCAAGACTCTATTCGGATTCTTATGATCGTAGCAGGGTAAGGTATCTTTAGCCTTAGGCTGAGCATCAAAATGAGTCCTATATTATTTGGCCATTGGGCAACTGAGGCCTTTTGGTGTGCTTTATTTGTGGACATATTCCCTAAATGCCATATTTGTGAGTGCATGCTTAATTTATTATCTGGTAAATTTAAAAAATAGTTCCTATAATTTGTCCTAATTTCGATTTTGGTCTATGCACTTTCAAATCCTGTGATTTTAACCTTGGATATGACTTTTCTTATCTTATCGGTCCAATTGGTAACAAATGTTAAGTTTTTGGATGGATTGGCACCACGTGCCTGACATGTATCATCATTTGATGGACAAAATAGACCTTTTGCCCTCATTCCCTCCCAATCCCCACTATATTATGCACAAACCCTATTCAATATATATATATATTACGATTGGAAGACACGGAATGTGAGAGGAATAAAAAAGGGGAAGACGAACATAAAAAGGTGTTATGAAGCCAGTTCTTTGCCATTGTGAACACAATTCTCGTATGAGGACTTCTTGGATAGAAATTAACCCTGGGAGAAGTTTTTTGGTTGTCTTCGATAAAGGGTTAGTAGTTATTTAAAATTTTATTTCTTCAACCATTTTAATCTTTTTTTGGTGGGTTTTTAGTCTGTTATAGTGGAGATTGGGTAGGAATAAGTCAAAAGCTCCATTTTGTCACTTAAATAACAGTACATGTTGTGCACGTGGTGCAAATCCATCTAAAATCTTTACTTCTGTCACCAATTTGACTAATTCGACGAGAAAAGCCAAATCCCGGGTTAAATTAGTGGGATCTGAAAGTGCAGGACCAAAATGGCAATCTAGGCAAACTATTAGGACAGTTTTCTCAATTTATCCTTTGTTTTTCCCACTAAAGAAGCTTCTTGTTAGAAAAGTGAAGTTTAGCATAAATCAACCAACAATGTTCCATCACTTCGGACATGCTATCCAACTGTCTCATATGGCCTACTACATACTCCAATAGAGTGTTTTGGTGAAAGAATGACTGGTTGGAAGCTTATGGCAACCTATAACTGCACCAAGCTTTGCAAAACAGAAGGTCACATTTATCTTTTGGGTGTGTCATATTCTCTCCTACCTTTAGCTTAAAAGAATACGGATGGTGACAGGATAAAAACAAGATAAAAGAATTTTACCTCTAAGGTTAGACATGTACCTGTACAACCTAAACACGTACGTGATCACATTTTCAAACACGTCGAGTTTTTAAACTAAACTTGAATTGCTTACTGCTCAACGAGATGAGCTTAAACCACATCAAACCAATTTACTTGAACTCGCGTAGTTCGTGAGCAAATTGACAAAACTCGTTTAAGATTGGCTTGAATGATAAACGAAACTTTTGAATCCCATTAAATTTTCAAACTAAGTTTGAATAACTTATTACTCGACCTAACAGACTAACTTAGAATCCATTCACAGCCCTACAGGACTAGAAGTGGCTCCTATGGTTAAAGAACAATCAAAACTAGGGATGGAATTCCTTAGATTCTCTCATGGAAAGGGAAAATGTTCTTAAGGAAGACTTTAGAATGCTAAAATTCATTTAGTGAAACAATAGTTTTTTATACTAACTTCGCAAGAGGGTTTTATACCTCTCCAAAATGCAGTTTATGAGGTGAATAGTCCTAAATAGTTATGATTCCAAAAATTGAGAGAAAAATATATGAATGAGAAAGCCATTGCATAAGCATAAAAACCAGCTCTTGCATTAGCGCCATATGTACGCCTTTTTATTTTCAGGGAAATAACCAGTTTCTACGACCCATTTTTTAATTATTTCAAAACATTTGTATAACCTAGCTCGAAAACAATCACCGTCACAATAATTAATTCTTCATATACATTGCCCATTTCAACAAACAATGAAACATCCCTCTTTCCCGAAGAAAGAAATTAGAAGAAGAGAAACAAAGTAACAAAAGCATATATCATCTTAAAGCAACAAACAGCTTGAATCACCTATAAAAGAGGGAATTTTCAAGTTTCTGCACTTACCAATCTCTCATCAACCACTAGGGCATCAACAGTTTAATCTACACGAACACAGAGATTTTGAGAAATAGCATAATTACTTCCTATGTAAAACAATGGCAAATACACGTCCTAGCAAAACAAGGAATGGAACTTAAAGGCAAACATGTTTAATATCTGCATCTTAAAGACACACATGATCACCCACCCACCCTTGACAATATGTGCTCTATATATGAGGTTCAGCAATTAATCGATCCACAAATTTATTGTTCACATGCGTGCAATATGTCACATTCTATCTACACTCATATCAAGAAATACAACAGAACATAAGTACTTACAAGAGGCGCCGCAACACAATTCGTGTCTAATTAATTAAGTTGGAAACCTAACTCTCATAGATCACACCTTTATATATAAATTTTATCTCAGAAAAGGAAACTGTATGTATCTCCAATTTTCCATTTGTGGTTCTCCGAAATAAGATGCTATCCATATTCTTCATTAAGGATGTGTTGTGTAGAAAACTGACATGCATAAACGAAAATATATAGCACTAAGGCTATGCACATAATTGTACAATTTAGTTACTTCATATTTATGAGTTGATCATGTCTAATATGAAGAAGTTGCTTATAATTCGGAACACGAGTGGAACTAAAAACTTCTCTTCTTCAATATCATGAT
>BRYE01000020.1:15446142-15448642 GCA_030159115.1 Actinidia arguta var. hypoleuca
AATATTTTTGGAAACTCTAAACATAAAGGCAATTTTATCATTTTGTCATAAAAAATAGCTTAAAGAAAATTTTGACAATAGTTTCCAAAATAAGAAATGTTAGTACTATTTTAAAAATGGAAGATGACTATATATATCAGAAACTTTAGAGGAGATTAATAAAATTTACCCTTCTTGCTATTATGATTAGTTGAGATAGTTAATTTTTAGAAACTTTTATTGATTGTTGAACTTAAGAGTAGTGTAAGAAGGAAAATACATGTGGGAGCTTCAAACATGAGGGAGCTAAAGCCCGCCCCGATATCCCGATATGTTATGGTGACCCTTGAATCTAAATACTCGTTGTTAATCCTAATTTTATTTGTGAACTTCCCTTATACATTTTTTTTATGTTTTAGTACTTTCATAATTGTATTTCTCCCCCTCTTATTATAGAATGAAGGACATGATACAAGAGTCAAAGTTACCATAAATGATTTCTAAAGATTGTTGGGTTCGAGGTATTTTGAAATTGGTATTTGAAAATTAAAGTTGATGGTGTTTTGTTACGCTTTGGAGCTTTATCTACGTGTGTTTAGTGGTTTTGTTGTATGATCTAGGTTCGATTTCTATGACTTTTTTATAAGGTATTTTGTCAAATTTTCAATTTTTTTATGTTATGTGATTAATTTATTTTTTAATGTTATATAATTTCTCTTGTAAAAAGATGTAAAATCGGGCGTATATGAATTTATTCCAAAAGGAATAGTTTTTATTGTTACAATCTTTTTATCTTTAATAAAAAAAAATTTATTCGCATGGAGTAGATGAATTAGGAAAGTTAAGAAATGGGTTTTACCAAAAGAAGACTAATAAACAAAAAATAAGCAAAATATGGCCTTTCTTTTTCTTTATAGAAATCGCTACCCTAATATATCAATTTCCTTTGGACTGGCCCGTATCAGTCAATACCAGAAAATCATATAAACTATTATATATATTACAGTTTGCACCCTTACATTTTACACTTAAACTCATATTGCACTATTTACTTTAAGATGGTACACTAAAGCTCTTATATATTGGGTCAAGTGTTAAATTGCCCCTTTTGTAGACGGTTAATTATTTTTTGCTAAATTATTTGGCGTGGTCATATATATATATATATATATATATATATATATATATATATATATATATATATATATAATGCATGATTATTTTTACAATCCTCCTTTATCCAATTGCATTCTCTTTTTTTGTAAAATTGCATAAATGTCTTTGTATGTATAGTTTTTAAATTACTTTTGCTCACATATTTTAACTGAATAGAAAGGGAATTTTGGATAATTTTGCCTAATAAAGACTGAAAATTCGGTGCAATTGGAGAAATTGAAAATATGAAAATCACAATCCTATATGATCTATAATTGTAAATCTAAAACAGTAACCAATATTTCACCGATACCTAATACATACTATACCAATGAGAAAATCGATACCAGTCGATACTCTATTCAAAACCTTGACTCAAGGTGAAAAAAAAACATACAAAAATTTGATTTCTACAACTTTCATGTATAAAAAATAACAAGATTTCAAAAATAAATAATAAAAAAAAAAGAAGAAAAGGAAGAAAATGTTAGGAAAAAAGAATGAGAAGTAGAGTGGGGATTGGAGCATGGAAAAAGCTTGTGGTGCGGGTCTTGGGGGGCTCAGAGTCTCATCCCATGGGAACTCACGCCAACACTCCAAGTTTCTGATTAGGACAAAAGTAACTGTTACTCTCTCTCTCTCTCTCTCTCTCTCCCTACTGGTAGTGTATGGTGTAGAGGTTTCATGGTTTGTAGTTTTGTAGGGAGAATATATAAAACCAAAATATCACATTTTTCTGAAACCAAATACAAATCCCATCGATTGACAGCACAATATCACTGACTGTCTTATGATTTGAAGTCTTAAGATTTGACATTTGACTTGTCATTTCTCCACCACTCACTCACTGCTACTCCCACATTCAAACTCTCTCTCTCTCTCTCTCTCTCTCTTTGAGGATACATGCAAAATTGTGTATTTTGAACTAGTAGCTCCTTCTACATGTATTATACGGAGTTTACTATTAATTTAGACACATCCTATCAATTTCTAAAATAACATCTTCTACAAAGCCCTAGGAAAGTGCATAAACATTGGGTCTGTTGGCAACTTTTTTTTTTAAGAATTGGGTGTCCGAATTAACTTATGTATACCTCGATTAATTTCGGAATCTTAAAATTAATGACCGGTTTTTAGTGACCCCTAGGTTGGAAATATTTGACCTTCGTGGGATTTAATTTTGTAAAAAACATATGAAAATAAGAAAACATTTCTTTCATTGGAAAGGCATTTACATATATAATTACATAGTTCAAAAACATTTCTTTCTTTGCTGATAAATAAAAAAGAGGATTTATACAGAAGTTGAAGGCGCCATGAACTCGGTCCCTATGTGATTCCACCCTGATTGATCAAAATTCAATTG
>BRYE01000020.1:15453642-15468642 GCA_030159115.1 Actinidia arguta var. hypoleuca
AATAAGGCATGGAAAGTATACACTTAGTATATATTATTTGTGCACTGGATAAAATGTATTGTTTATAATAAAATTAGGGTTTAGGTACAAATGTATGTTTGAGAGAATGTTAATAAATTAATCAATGAAAAACTTTAATAACCTAAATCTATCACAACATAAATGTTTTCACATATTTTATAATTTTTATTTTTCACTTTCCACTAATTTAAAAGATTTCCATCTATGAATGGTTGCGTCTGTAGTAGTTTTAAGAGTAAATTGATTTATTTTTTTTTGAGAGGGAGGTGCTTTTAATTTTCAATAATTAATTATGAAATTTTCGCTTTTAAATAAATCCAAGGGAGGTCATACTCTCTTTGCTACAAACATCTTAGCATGTGGATGTGTGCATAATTAAATAACACAAGATACCCAAATTGTAATAGAGGATATTTGATGACTAATAATGTTGGATCATGAACCCATTAGAACCTAATTCAAATTAAGTGGATATAGAAATCTTCCCAATCATCAAGTCTCCTGTAATAATTAGACTTGTAATAATTAGGGTATCTTGTAGTGTTTGACTAAATTTCAATAAGTTAAATCTTATATTTAACTTATGAACCTATGAACATAGACAAATTTCATAACATTTTATATCTAATATAGTGGACGATATTATACAGTGGTCAAATTTGTTGTAAATTAATGAATTACTTTATGAATTGAGGTGGTATACGTCATGATGCCCCGTGTAAAGATATTAGCATAGATTAATTACGCTAAACATTGCCAAGTTGGCATAAGTGGGGCAAATTAACAGCTATTTTTCTCTAATAACATGAAATGACACACCAAAGACATATTTTTAATTAGTGTGGCTTGTCTCCAAAAGTGGGGAAGGTGGAAAAATAGTATTAATATTATACTATAGTTACCTAAGTAATTAATTTCACTAAAGCATAAAGCAAGTTAAACCAATGTGATTGGCTCTCATGCACATAAAGAATTTTTTTTAAAAAAAGCACAATTGTTATTTTCATTCTCTTTTTGGAAAGAAAAGTTTTATTAGGACCTGCCTTATCTAAAGTTCAGAAATGGACTATATCAGTGCAGTTCAAGTATTTGGGGTCTCATTTTGATGATCCCAAATGTTCATATTGTAAACTCATTATAAATATCATTATTGTAAAAAATCACATTGATCTGATATAATTTAATATATGTTAAGTACTGTTTTATTACTTAAAAAATGAGTGGCACACATGTTACCTATTTATCTTGACATAAACTAATATTGATCTACTATTAATATTTATCCGATCAATGTGATTTTTTATAGTATTAAAGTTCTCGATAAGGCCTATAATATGAACGATTTGGATCATCAAAATAGAGCAAAAAATGCTTGATCTCCACATGTAGTGTCAAAAAACTAACAAAAAAGTCCGGTTCGTTTTATTAACCCTGGCGATGTCATATTGTACAAAGTATGAATGTGGGCTTTAAGGGCATTGTTTTGGTGAATGGGAGACACTGTTCTTTTAAAATAAGAGGCCTTGGGAAGTGGATTTAAGCAATGTCCAAATTTGGAAAGATATTAATGGTGTCTTTCACTCATTACCTTATAGAGATTTGAAAAATTAATCTTGCAGCTAATAAAGCAAGCAAGTGGTACAAAGAGTAGTGTAAAAGATTAAAGAATGAAAAACATTGGACCATGGAGATAACATAAATATCATAAACAATACAATTGGATTACAAGGACAGACCAAAGTATTTTCTTTTCAAGAAGGCCCCATCCACCAAACTTTGTTTTATGGGACTCTATCAGGTCAACATTGGGTGTCATCCTATTCTACAATTGCATCATTAATTTTCTTGGCCAATTTTGTTACAGTCATTTTAGGGATTTTTTTTAGGATGCAAATGGCTTGGTTTGATCAGTAAACAGAGAAAATTTTCACTGAACTGAATTAATGGATTCTGTATTTATTTTAACCTAAACCAACAGATAAATCTAATGAACTGAAATAAATGTTTTATTATTCATGTCGATTGGTTGAGTTTTTAAGAATGTTTCGATTAACAAAGAAAATAAAGACTTTATATACATTTAGTATCACAATATTAGAAAAGAAATGCTAACATCCAATATCAAATGCATGACATATAGATGTAAAGAAATCAATTGCCTTTTTAGCTGATCAAAAGAAAAAAAATTGCTCCAAACTTACTCTCCAGACGATCGTATGCCAAATTTAACTACCTATCAATCTAAGAAAAAAAAATCCAAACCGATTGTGGGTTTTATAATTGCCAAATCTAACTAAGACTTTCATCTATTGTCATAAACAATTTTTAGCCAATTCCAAGTCTACAATTTATTATAGGATCACATTAGCCTTATAAAAGTGGGACATCGGCATAACTAATGAATGTTGTATAAATTATAAATTCAATTTGTTGATTTTTAAAACGGGGACCAAACCAAAAAATAGGTTTTCTATAATTCTAGAATGTCCAAACATGCCAAGTTCTATTGTAAGACTAAAATTGGTCGGTTTAGTCAGTTTACTTGGTTGAATCAATTATTCTTACACCCCTATTGATATTTTCATTTTTAGTTGTTTTTGGAAAGTAGAATAAGTTCATTCACTAGTGATGGTTTGTGCTACTTCTATGTTTCCATTAATTCTATATTTGTCAATTGGGTTTGTACGAAAAAAGGAGTTAAAGGACTTGAGTCACCTTCATGATTTTAGAACACAACATGCATAGATAGAAGAAAAGAAAAATATCTTTAAAAAATTCTCATATACATATTTTACTAGCACATATACTATACACAGATCCAGTCAAAAAAAAATTCATATAGGGTGGGTCCCCCCATAGTAAGTGAACACCCTTTATAAGAAATATATGCCTAAATCTTATCTCTGTGTTTGGTGTTTGGGCATGCATATAACTTACATATTTTCATAAAAATTCCACTTTCTCTCCCCCTTTGACCTCCACCAATTTAGGCAACCCTACCATCATGATCATATGGGCACAACACTTGAGTGGGAGTGAGATTATCTCTCTCTCTCTCTCTCCCACATTGTTGTGGGACCCTTATGGCTTTGGGTGGACCTAGCCCAAAAAGATCCCACTAAGCAACAACATAAGTTGCACTTAAAAGAATACCCACCTAAATGCTTTGGGTGTATCTGTTTGTTTGGTCATTACCGTAGCTAGTGTGTATATTAAGGATACAACATATCAGTGTAAAAAAACTGTACACTTTAGAAAGATTTAACTGAACATGTGATCAATCTAAGGAAAAATCTTATTTAGAAAGGACTGCCTCCAACATTTAAAAAAAGCAAAAACCTTTTCAAACTGCTTGCTTCTGCACCAATTAATTGAATTTGATCTTGTAGCAGACTCAGTTGCCACAGTGTATTTCAGTTAGTTTTTTCAGCTTTTTCCTATTCAACAATATCAAAAAAAAAATTCATTCTTGTTAAAAAAAGAGAACGATCATGACTGTTTTAAAACTTTTCAAATTTTGTTTTTGAAAATACAAAAACAAAAATAAAACAGGCAAAATGAAAACACTACCAAAAGAACACTTAATATCAGTGTTGAACTTATGATCAATAGCCAAATTCATTTTGGATAACAAATGAACCGATCGAGTCAATTGTTCATTTGTGATCATTTGCAAGTAAATGATTGGGTCTGCTAGTGAACGGTGGCATTTGTCTCCTAGATTATTCGGTCCTTTAAATCGGATACCGAGTTATCAAAAAAAGTAAAACTTACGCTTTCATAATAATTAAATTATTATTATTATTATTATTATTATTATTATTATTATTATTATTATTATTATTATTATTATTATTATTATCATTATTGACATTTGCATGTTTGTGTGGGTTTGGAATATTATTTTTGGAGCATAATAATTGAATGATTTGGATTAAATAGGATGCCAAAAATTGAAATTGTACATGCAAATTTAGGCAAGATTAAACTATTGAACAAGCATATATAGCTAGATTGGTTCATTTCTCTGTTTGCCAACCCTAAGTCTAGAAGAGGTTGAGTATGCTTTAATTTTTTGCTTCATGAAAGCTAAAATTGAACAATCATAGAGAACATAATTAAGTTCAAATTAGGACAATTACCCCAAAAAGACCAAAAGAAAAAAATTTCTAATGGCATTATAACTTTCTCTTATTCCCCTTAGGTAGTTACTTTTTTAAATTGTGGCTCGGAAGGTCAAACAGACAAGAAGAAAAAGAAAACAAAACAAGAACTGAGTAACTATTTATAGGGGTTGGTTGTGGTAATGCTCTAGTTTTTCGGGCATAAGTATTTGCGCATGATTCTCTAGCATTTATGTACCAACCTAATTGAGATATAATAGTTTATTTACGATACAGTACATACTTTAGCTCCGTATTGTGTATTTGTTATGGTTATATCAATAAATTTCTCTTTGTTGATAACTAAAAAAAAAAAAATATTCAAGGATTATGTATACCCTTTTCATTTCACTCATTTCCCAAACCATACCTATGGTAGGTGTAAACCCCCATGCGTTGGCCTGGTGGTCTAAGCATGGGCTTGAATGTTTGCTCTATTCCAAAGTCTCAGGTTCAAAACCTTCTAAATGCTATCAACTCCTGAGTTGAGACAGTTCACGCGGAACTTTGCCCCATATTTAATCGGACCACCCACTACTGGACAGTAAGATCGATCTCCCAAAGTTATTCGGTTCTTATACCAGATACCGAGTTATTAAAAAAAATATCTAAGTGTAATATTTCGGGTTGCTCGGACCATAATGTTAATTTAATTCTAAACCTATTTATGATTGAACATATAAGAAAAAGTGGAACTTTGGAAGTCCCATGCGGTGGTCTGATTGCTCAGCTTTGGAAGCATAATTGTGGACAATTCACAAGGGACTCATACTTGTTAACAACGAAGGAATCAACCCAGTCGAGATAGAAACTGACTCACAAGGAGTGGTGGAACTTATTCAAGCAGGTCCATATGAAGGAACCCCATTCGGAAGCCTCATCCGAGAGTGTTGGCTGCTAATGAGAACGGGCAACGCTAACATAAATTTCATTCCCAAAGAAGCCAATAGATGTGTACATTTTCTTGCAAGGATGGTAATCAATCAAGAGGAAGCAATGGTTTGTCCGTCTATTTGATATGGAATGATGCAAAAATATCGTTTATTTTGAATAGACAAATCATTAAATTTGAAAGTTTTGAGAAGAATTCCTTAAAAAGAGCTGTAAATATATTCAAAAGTGATATTTAAAATAATGCCTTGATTTTAAATTTAAGAATACTCTTATCAGACACTTTTTAGAAACAAAAAATGTCAACATTATTTTACTAATGTTATTGAATCGATCTGTTCTTTATCTTTTTTTGGGAAAAATGTACATATAGACCTAAGGACATTCACATCAGCCTCGTTAGATTTAAAACAAATTATATTTCAAAAATTCTATCTTTTATTTATCTAGTCAATTTTTTTAAGTTAACTCCATCAGCCTCCTTACCAACAAAATAAAAATAAAAAACCAAGTAAATAGTTCATTGTAAAAAATGACTAGAGACTATAGAAAAATTAAATTTAAGGGTTGTTTTGGCTAGCCTAGTGTGAATAAGTTTTAAGATTTTACTGACTAAATTATCTAAAAGAAATATTTAGTTAGTCTGATGTGAATACTCTGATATATGATTCATATGAACATAATCCATCACCAAAGTAGATCGCAAGACAAGCCCAAAGTGACACTCACTCCAATACATAAGGTAGACAAGATAAAAGGAAAACAAATTTATTAACCCATGTGACATGGTAGGGTGAACATAACCCAATATAATTGATTGAACCAATGATTTTAAATTGGGCGATGGTTAATGCACACTTGATACAGATATTTATATATTTTTTATATATTTTAATGCATTTCTACGCATGTTTATACATATTTTACACTTATCAATATATTTTTTACTCATTAATAGAAAGTTATTTATTTGGAGTAATAATATTTTTTTCCATTTTTTGCTGATAAAAAAAGGAGAGGTATAGATGGGTCCATTGGGTTGTGTCGCACCGGCCCGCCCAATTATTTAGATGTTATGTGTCATTTTAGTCATGCTTGCATTGTACTTGAGCATAATTGCATCATGTCGTGACATGCCGGGTCCAATCATATCGTGCTGAGTCCAACCACGTTGTACTGTGCCTGAGAGGTTCAGTATTTTTTTTTTTTTTTGAACGAGTCTAATGTGTTAAAAACATTAAATTATATAAAATTTGGTCAATCTACTACTTTAATTTGTCAAATTTGATTTTATTTTACGAACACATTTATTTTTTATAATTATTGAATTGTTTACAATTAAAATACTGAAATAATTTTTTTTAAAAAAATATTTTAGTGACAATAAAAATTTAGCATACAATAAATGTAAATATATGTAAGAGTTACATCATTATAGATTGAGAATGTCCCAATTAAGTTGCCTCTTACTGAACTAAGTATTAATTATTTGCATATCTCAAACATTATAAATTATAAAATAAAAAGTAAATACAGTATATGATTATCAAACCTTATAAACAAAAAATACACAACAAATGTAGTAAACATTTGAACCCATTACTCAGAATCATTGTTTATATCTTCATTCAAAAAATATTCAACAATTTCATATATGAATTTTGAATCTCAAGATGTGGATCTTCTCAATCCTTTAGGCATATAAGATAATTTAAAAATTAAAGGAATTAGATTTTAAAGTAACCGAATATAAATGAAACTTGTCGTGTCCGTGCCAGCTACATGCCGCGAAACAGATATTTTAGACGCGTCGATTGCGATAATATTGATCATCATCAGGTGAGTGAACAAAATTAAAATCGGATAAAAAAAAATTTTTGTACGAAAACTCAAATAATTTCAGATGGGATTATTTACTTATGATTCCACATGATTTGACAATACGATAAGATTGATTGATGGAGACCCATGACATGACCTCTCCTGTCAGTATCATCTCATCTCCTTTAGATTGCTGTTACTTTCTATCCGCACGATCATCTCTGCAGGTCCCACGCCCAAAACCCTCGTCACTCTACACGTGTCACCAACCCATCATTCAATCACCCTCAGTTTTATATGTGGTCGACTACATTACAATTTTGTCACCTCAAGTATTCTCCCATTGTTACTTTGATCCTTGAAGTTTTAATGTTCTCAACATTACCATTATTAACACAACACAACAAATTAAACTGCAAAGCTAAGGAGATTGACTCCAATTCTTATTTTGATCTTTAAAGTTTTAATTTTCTCAACAGTACCAATGGTAACACAAACAACAAATTAAACACTACAAAATTATGGAGATTGACTAGCTTAACTCCTAATCCTAGATTTGGGCAAATCGACAGGAATCCCCTATACATGTTCTCCTTTGAACTTTGTTGGAGGTATTGCGTCCATTTACCCTACTTTCTAATCTTCTAGTACCCTTTGATTCCCAATCTTCTTAAAACGTCTAGTCATTGCAAATTAGTGACGATAGATGCTTGACGAAAAAAATCATGCAACACATATCCTAATTGGCTTGACCAAACCCCTACTAAAATCATTGCCAATATAGTTTCTCACTTTACCCTTTACCTATTTTTACCTTTTTCATAGTGATCGTTAAAGTATTCAATTTTATGAGACTATGCGTCCCCATCAAACGGAGGGAAAGTTCTACTACTTGCTCTCTTGGTTTGTGTTGGGTCAAATAATGGTCAGGGTTATCGTCCAAAGAATTGAATGGTCATCACTGATTCACGGCAACACCAGAAATGACTTGATAGTTCAAGGGATAATCCGGAAACACAAACCCTTAAGGGGCCAAAGTGAGATTTGAACAGTTGCATGGAATTTGTAGAGATGAGGAGAGTTTTGGTAGAGTGTTTTTGGAATTAGGTGTTGGCACTGACTTCCACGTGCCATTTATGACAACAGAGAAGAGGCTGACTGACAGACAGGGTCTAATCTCTTTTTTTATTTTTGGTTTCTGGCATTTCATTGAAGGGAGAAGGAAAACTCTGGTCACAGTGGTCTCATCTTTCAGTCATATCTCTCATTCTTTTTGCCTGGCTTTTTTGTCATTGATCGATCAATCTTTCTCTCTTTCTGAGATTTGCCTTCTCAAAGATAACTCCAGTTACCCATTGAATGAATTACCAAACCCACTCTTCT
The DNA here is from genome assembly GCA_030159115.1 of Actinidia arguta var. hypoleuca. Classification (NCBI taxonomy): domain Eukaryota; kingdom Viridiplantae; phylum Streptophyta; class Magnoliopsida; order Ericales; family Actinidiaceae; genus Actinidia; species Actinidia arguta. The sequence continues at coordinate 15,461,922 of BRYE01000020.1, forward strand.
CCCTTCTTGTGCTGCAATATGGGTCATTGCAAAATCCTTCATAATCTAGAACATGTTTGCAGTTTATTAGCACTTTAGCTTTTTTTTCTGTCTTCTTTTGCGCGTTTATCATAGCTTCGATCTGGTTTCGGCTACTGTTTTTGTTTGCAAGCCAAAAATAAATTTACAAAACTAAAAAAAAAAATGAAGTTTATTTTGATGTTTTTAAATTTCTGCTCTTGAAAAAATAATTTTGACCTAATTTTAACTATAATAAACGTCCTCTTATTCAATTTTATTTTTCTAGAGCTTCTCATATTTGAGAAAATTCAGAAGACGAGTTGTATGTACAAACTCAAAGTAATTATAATGTAGACATATTTTAAATGAAGTCAAATGCTAACCATATATCAGTATAAGGTTGTTTAAATTTAAAACAAAAATGTATTAAGAAACATCAAAATTGTATTGAAATATGTGAATATAATTTTTTTATTTGCAATTTAAGCATGGCCCATTGAATTGTCGTTAGGATTACTATTAAATGAATATGATGTCTGAATTTTATTATTTGCATAAATTGTTAGGTAGTTTTCTAAATAGGCAATAAAAGGCTTCTTTGCCGACCTAATTTTGAATTGCACCGTGTATTTGGTGTTAAGTGGGGCCAAACGGGCTCATTTTCCATGATCTAAACGTTCATCACGTATGATTTGTCGAGCAGACAATTTATATAATAAAATTCAAACATGGCAGATATCAACTGTGTTAGAGAGATATGAACGCAAACAAGTGCATTGACGTGACATGAATTGAATTTAGAGGGTATATATTTTATATGTGGTTCATAGCCAAGAAAATTTATCGAGTGAATATAACATACTATTAGTTTTTAATAACCAAAAGGTAAATAATACGCAGATTACATTCATAAATATAGCATGTTGTCATAATAAAAAATAATAAAAAATATTATTTTAATTATAGTTTACATTTTTATACTACATCAATTTACTGATAGGGGTGTAGAAATACAATAATTAAGGAATTCGAACTCTTATAATTTTAGAATTATTTTCAAATTATGAGTATATTATAAAAGTATTTTTAAAAAGATTATGCTGGTAAGATTGCTGTCTAAGCTCTCTTGAATTCATTCATAACCATCTCTTGAATCCATTTCTAAGCACAAATTCAATAGATATTATTTAATGGGTAAAAGCTATCTAGATAATAAAAAAAAATAGAAAAATTTATAAAAAAAAATGTATTGAATCATGTAAAATACACATTGAAATTTCAATTTTTTTGACTTTACGTGTGCCTTTAACCCTGTCCATTGAAGCACGACCAAACCTTAAAAGCCAGAAAGAAGGGAAGATTGGGTAACTGATTGAGAGAGAGAGAGAGAGAATTAGAGTCAAAACTGAAAACCAGTGGGTGCAATGAAGAAGGGGTGACAGCAACAACACCACAAAGCCCTCACTGACTGACACTAATGGCAGGGTGGGTAGGGCCAAAGCCCCGACAAGCGTGGGGTTGTCATGTCATGTCAATACTTCAATTTTTAGTGCCCTCTCCCTCCCTTCCTGCCAACCCCTTTCTTTTTGAGTTTTTTCTTTTTTTTAACACTTTTTTAAAAATATTTTAAAAAAAAAATACAGTTAAAAAAATATTTTAAAAAATAACACAGTAACAACTCGCAAGTGCACCAAAAAGATGTTGTTTTGGTTTAAATTCTAAAGAAAAAAGGTAAAGAGAGGGGGTTAAAAATCTCAAATAAATTTCACCCACTACCCGAGAGAGAGACTTATTTTTCCAAATCTATTGTGAAAAAAAATAATAAAGAAGCAAAACATTTTCTGTAAACAAACCTCGAGAGCATATATACGTATGTATAATATGAAGATGAATTGAAGAGAATGGGAGATCTTAAAAATAGATATTTGAAGGAGGAGAAAGAAAAATTCAGCAATCAGAACTTGCAAATTCGCAATTGAGGAATGAAACAAAGAGTTTTACAGGTTAGGAATGAAAAATCAGTAATATTTAAATTTTAATTTAATTTGAGTCAAAATCTCTAAAGACAAAATCTATCAATTTAGATTTTTGTGAAGATAAACTTTATTTTTTCTTTAATAGATTTTTAATTAAATAGTCAAAACAAAAAACTCATCAAAAGAACAGAGAGTTTTACCGGTTAGGAACCAAAAACAAGCAATACTTAAATTTTAATTTAATTTGAGACAATTTCTAAAGACAAAAACTATCAATTTAGATTTTCGTGAAGATAAATTTTATTTTTTATTTAATGGATTTTTAATCAAATAGTAAAAAAAAAACTCATTAAAAGAACAGAGTTTTATAGGTTAGGAACGAAAAACCAGCAATATTTAAATTTTAATTTAATTTGAGACAAAATTTCTAAAGACAAAATCTATCAGTTTAGATTTTCGTGAAGATAAACTTTATTTTTTTTAATGAATTTTTAATCAAATAGTAAAAAAAAAAAAAAAATAGAGAGTTTTACTGGTTAGGAATGAAAAACCAGCAATATTTAAATTTTAATTTAATTTGAGACAAAATTTCTAAAGACAAAATCTATCGGTTTAGATTTTCGTGAAGATAAACTTTATTTTTTCTTTAATGGATTTTTAATCAAATAGTAAAAAAAAAACTCATCAAAAGACAAATTACGGATTTGCACTTGCAGGTTCTAATTGTTGGATTTCTCTTTCCTCTCTTTCAAATCTCTATTTTTAAGATCTTCCCTTCTCTTCAATTCATCTCCATATATTTATATATATATATATATATAATCCATATGAATTTTTTTTTCTCAGTTTCAATACGTTTTACGCAACCCATCTCGAGATTTGTGCTCAAAAAATATTTTGTTTCTTTATTACTTTTTTTCACAACAGATTTGGGGAATCAATCTCTCTCTCTCTCTCTCTCTCTCTCGTAGTGGGTGAGATTTATTTGCGATTCACAACCCCCTCTCCCTCCCCTATCTCTCTCTACATTTTTTCTTCAGAATTTGAACCAAACCGACGTCATTTTGGTGCACTAGAGAGTCGCTACTGTCATTAGCAACTCGTGAGTCGCCAATGACACTGGTGACTCGCCCAACTATGTTGTTTTTCTAAATATTTTTTCAACTATGTTATTTTTAAAAATATTTTTAAAAAAAGTGTTAAAAAACAAAAAAAACTCCCTTTCTTTTTTATTTTATTTTTTGAAATTGCTCATGTAAAGATGTAGGCTCCGTTTGATACCAGCTTTTCGCATGATTTTTTTAAGCTTATAAGCAAAAAAATCCAAAAAAAAATTGACTTTTTGGCTTTTCTGTTTTTACTTATTTTTAGTTAAAGTAAAGTCAAAAAAACAAAAAAAAACAAAAAATCTTGACTTTTTTTTGGTTTTTTTGATAGCAAACTTGAAAAAAACTTACTTTTAAACATTACTAAACGGAGCCGTAGCCCCATCAATTTACATAAAAGTTAGTTTTTTAGTTTTTTAATAAGAGAATGGTTAACACAATCCAGTGAGCAATTAATTAAGCTGCAAAAGTGGAATAAAATGTGTGAAAGTTATATTAAAAAAAATATTTTTTTAACACTTTATACTTCTTAATTACCGTCCATTGTGTGGTAGCCGTTAGTAGTAGTTTTTTTTTTAAAAGATATGCATAATTGAATTGACTTAAAAATTGAACGTTCTTATGAATAATTTGTTTCAGCAGAAAATAGTTAAATGTAATTTTATCTTGTGAGAAATTTATTTGATTGATTTCACATAACAATTATTTTAATGTTATTTTTATATTTAGAAAATTAGAAATGTGAAACAATGATTTACAAGATTCATATTTTACTATTATTAGCTAATACATATGTTTGAAGGCTATAAAAAATCAATTAATTTCGATTAGCCTTTAGTATAGGATTTTCTTATTAACAAAAGTAATATCCAAATTCAGGTTTTACCACTTCACTAACAATTATACGCTATTTCTAAAAGTTAGTTTAAAATACATCAAATTTAATATGGCTTACAAATCCTGCGTATCACACAGTTCATTACTAGTTTGGAACCTTAAACAGACTGCCGGTGATAAGCCGGAAGAAGGTGAGGATGACGTCAAGTCATCATGTCCCTTATGCCCTTGGGCAACACACTTGCTACAATAGCCGGGACAAAGGGTCGCGATCCCGCAAGGGTGAGCTAACTCTAAAAATCCGTCCTCAGTTTGGATTGTAAGCTGCAACTCGCATGCATGAAGCCGAAATCTTTAGTAATCACCGGTCAGCCAAACGACAGTGAATTCGTTCCTGGACCTTGTACACACTAGGAGAGTTGGCCATGCCCGAAGTCCTTACCTTAACCGCAAGGAGGGGGATGCCAAAGGTAGGGCTAGTGATTAACGTAAAATCGTAACAAGGTAACTGTACTGAAAGGTTCGGCTAGATTACCTTCTTTTCAGGGAGAGCAGGTAGTTAAGTGATAGTAATCTTGTTATCTAAATAATAAAGCAATCAAATAGAATTGTTTAATATCGATCACTAAAACAAGAGAGGGATGAAAGAGTGCGTCGTTATTTTGGAAATAAAATTAGATAACTTAAGAATAATAAGTTTTAATTTTAACTTCAAAATCTAAATTTTCTTAGTGTTTATATTGCTATGATATATCACCTACATACACACACTTCAAATCGTCCAGTCAATTACATTCTCTGTTTATTTTATTTTTTAAAAATAAAATTAGTTACAACGAAATAAGATAAGAATTTAAAATTTGCCGCGGTAAAACTTAAACCAAGCTACTGAACCTCGATAAGAAGAGCACCTCATCAACCAGTAAAATCTTTGTCTTCCACTTTATTACATTGACCTAACTCAATATTTTATAGCATCTTTGAAGTAATTCTAATAAGATTTTGTATAAAGAGACAATTGGAAAAATCAATAAAAAGAAGGGTAAATTACACAAACCTCCCCTGAGATTTCTACTTAAGCCACTCCACTCCCCAAGGTATTAGAAATTACACAAACCTCCCTTGTTTTGTTAACCGAGGTAATAGAGTCAATCTAATGACATAATTTCCCTTTACTTGTTTCATATATATATTTGGAGAGCCATTTTTTTTCTTAAGTGAAATTGGCTAGTTTTTTTGTGCTTAGTGATTCTTTTTCTTTCTTTTTTTTTTTTTGCAAATTTGAACAAGATATTTTTTCTACAAATTTGAACCAAAATTTTAATATTTTTAGATTTCTCTTGTCAAGTGAAACCAAAAAAAAATTTATAACTTTGATCAAACAATGAAAAAAGTTAACTAAAGATGATCAAAAAAATTTTTGTCCTAATTGAACTTTTTAAAAAAAAAAATCAAAATTTCAAATTCCTATCGTCAAGTCAAGTGGAACAAAAAAAAATATAAAATTTTGATCAAACGAGATGAAAAAGTTTGCTAAAGAGGAAAAACTTGAAAGAACTATTTTTACTTGATAAATTAGCTAATTATATTTGTCTCAAGTGAACTTTTTAAAAAAATGAATAAATCTTTACATTCTCAAATTCCTCTTTTCAAGTGAAACTAAAAAAATATAAAATTTTGATCAACGATTAAAACGTTCGTTAAAAACGAAAAAATTTAAAATTATTTTTACTTGCCAAATTAGCTAAAAAAAATTGTCCTAGGTGAATTTTTTTAGAAATTTGATCAAAATATTTATATTTTTAGATTTTTTAAATAAAAAAAATATATAAAATTTGATCAAACAATGAAAAAAATTTTAAAAACACCAAAATCCAAGCAACTAAAAAAATATCTAAAAAAAGCAATCTAAGCCAAGTTGTTCAAAAATAACTAAATATTTCACTTTTGTATTGCAAAAGCTAACCTTCGCTTCTATTTATACACCAAATTAGAGATTCTACTAGCTTTTTAATGGGATACCTACCGATTGCAACTCAGGAGCATTTTGGACAATTAAAAAAAACTATTGACTGACGTCAGCGAGATTCTTCTCACGGAGCAGACGACGACTACTTAACGGCATGGGTCCAAGTATTTTTTGAATATTAACCTCAGGGAGAGGATTGTAATTTTCAGTACCTCGGGGAGTGGAGTGGAGTGTCTTAATTATAAACCTCAGGGGAGATTTGTGCAATTTCCCCTAAAAAGAACAAAGAAAGCAATTCAAAGGGGTTTGGTTGCCACCTTTGAATTATTGTTAGCTTGTGATTTGTTGTGTTCCCTTTGAAAGACCCACGGGGCTCCCAAGTCTCCGAATGCTTAGGAGAGAGCCTTACACGGCAAAGCCATGCAGTTGGAAAACAGTGGAATCAGGTTCAAGATCCTATTTTGCAATAAAAGAAGCAAGCCATCACATCCGAGAAAAATGTGTTCCTTATCTCATCTTTAGATACGTTTCATGAAAGGCCACATCTCACTTCATCAGTCCCACAAAGGTCAAACTCTTATCCATTTTGCATTGCGTATCAATCTTAATTGGGTTTGATTAACATACATATAGATATAGATATATAAATAGTGTATCATTAGAAGGCAATACCTTATTGAGAGTAGACAATTTTTGAAATCGGCTCACATTTTTTATGCCAAAAATTACCTCATTAGAATCAATTTTCCGAAGGAACACATGTATTCCAAGTTTTGAAATCACGAAGGGTAAAAGTGAAAAACTGTTGTATTCTGATAACTACTTCACAACCA
>BRYE01000020.1:15496142-15498642 GCA_030159115.1 Actinidia arguta var. hypoleuca
TTATAAAAATTAAAGTTGATCGGATACAGATCAATAGTCAATCAATATCAATTTAAATTTATATCAAGATAAATGAATATAATCTCGTATATCATACTCATTTATTATGTTATAAAAACCTAGCGAATGAATACTGAACTATATCCGATCAACGTAATTTTTTACCGTATTGATATTTACGATGAAATTTATAATTTTAACAATTTAAATTATCAAAATGAGCTCAAAATAGTATTTAAAATTTTTAGATTGCACCAATATAATATGAATCATTAAAATGAGCTCAAAACAGAACTCTAAATATTTAAATTACACCGGTCAATCTATTTTCTAAATTTTAAAGAGTCTTGGTCCTTATGCGAAACCACTAAATACTCATTTGTCATAATCACACCTCATAGGCCAAAAAATTGCAAAGATAGTGAGTGAAAATACTCTCTTTTGTTTTTCGATATTTATACTACGGGTTTGGATTACCATAGTGCCCTTTCTATGAGCTTATGACTTTATCTTTATAATTTGAATTGTTCAATTTATAAAATTCGTTGAGCATATAATTTATGCAAAAAATCAAGTTAATTAATCATCAGTAACCAAATGATCGGAAGTCATTTGTCTTATAATATATTCAAAAAGCTATATCTGTTGTTCATTTACTTTAAAACAAATGTTTTTAGATCATGAAATTATTGATGTTCAATCAATATGAATTTTTTTATGGATAATCAATTCAACGAGCTCTACAACATTGACAGTTTAAATCATTAAAATAAGCTTAAAACAAGCTTACAAGATTATATAATTTTAAGGGTACTATAATAACCCCAAACCAAATTCGACCTTTCCCTCTATATTGATCGCGGTGGTCTTTCACTCTCAATTCAAAATGAGTGGGGCATTACATCTTATTTAGCCACCATCAATCAATTTACTGGCTTACAATCGGCTTGATATTTTGAGTCTAAATCTCCACACAAGAATATCACAATTACTCCTTGTTTCAAGGGAACAAAACAAGAAAATAAAATATATAATGACAAAATCTGGTCTTCCTAGGACGGGGGCCTCTGAAGAGAATGTCCTCCATCCATGGTTTCTATAGGGCGTAATTCATCGCTGAAAGCATAATCACAGATCCGAAACTATTCTCCGCCATCTTACTTCTATCAAATAGAAGCAAAATATATGTAAACCAACATCGCGGATGAATTCGAAATGCTGAGAAACCTCAAGAAGGGCTAAATTATCAAAATTAGAAAGTTCTGGGGCTAAATTGACAAAATCAAAAAAAAATGGGATCAAATTATAAATAATCAAAACATTAAAGACTAAAATATAATTTATAGCAACTCTAGGGACTAATCTATAATTATTAATTACTCTGGGAATCAATCTGTAATTAATAGAAACTCTAGGAATCAAACTATAATTAATAGTAACTCCATGGACCAATCCGTAATTAATAAATTTTTTAGGGATCAAACTGTAATTAATAAAAATTCTAGGGACTGAGGAAATATTCTCAGAATATTCCTTTGCTGATGTGGCAACTGACTGGGCACTAACTCAGCGCTGATGTGGTGCGCACGTGTGACGTGAGTAGGCTGGCTGACGTGTGACTAGAGCGTGGGATACGTGCGCAAGAGTGTGCGCGCGTGTGCAAGTGCATGGTACCTTTCTTCCAGCGCGTGCGGGAGCGTGGCTCCTCTACTGGGTGCGTGGCAGCGCTTGGGACCACCTCCGAGCGCGTGTGGGCGTGCCTGAGACTAGATCTCATGCATCAATGATCAGGCGGCGCGTGGGGGCGCGTCCGAACTCTGTTTTCAATGCGTTTTCATGTTGGACCTTCGTCTCGAAGAGAGGAATACCCTGGTGCTATCAGAAATAAATTCCAAGCACTTTTGTCAACACTTGAATTTTGACCTGGGCTCTGATACCAATTTTTGGGAGATAGTTCGTTTCAAGGGTTCCTTTGTGCGCTCACGTAAGGCCCGATCCATTTGAAAGAAATCGCATAAGTCCACATCCACATCATCTTGGCCCAATATAAATTATTTAGAACTCATACCCACTTAAAAACTTAAGTCTTGTAAGTGGTGAGTCTGTCCAATGTATATTAAGAGACAACTTTTTTTCTAATTATTCAATGTACTCGATAAAAACTCCATGAAAAAAACACCCTAAATGGATCAAAAAACCTAATAGAAATAATCAAAAATCCAAAGCGTAACGAAAGAACAATAAACATAGTATTTGGCTATATATGAAAATAAAATAAGGTTTGGAGCATTTACGAGTATTTGTAGACCGATAGTATTTCACAAATCCTACCAAAACTCACTATCAAAACTCACTTCCGAATGATAGTTCCGCCATATCCAATTCGCTATATCCAATTCAGGTTAAATTGTCATCCTCACCAAAGATTTCACAAAACTTACAAAAAATCACTTCCGAATGATAGTTCTGAGATCACCTGTATAACCAGAATATCCATATC
>BRYE01000020.1:15508642-15511142 GCA_030159115.1 Actinidia arguta var. hypoleuca
AATTGTAAAGAAAAATTACACTTTTTTTCTTGATTTTTTTTTTTTCGCAAACGATCACAACGTTTAGGATTTATGCACAATGGTCTTTTCTGGCCGAATGGGTGTTTTCTGCGAATGTGTGCCTCTTCTAAAAGGTGTGACAATCCAGAACGACACCATACTTCTTCTAAGAGGTGTGAAAACTTCTATTTAAACTCACAATCATTCACCATTTAAAAAATATTAAAATAGAGATTAAGATAGTGCTAAATGTGCATAACATCAGTCTGCATTTTAGTATACAAGTTTAGATAGAGATAAAACACTTAAAGGTCCGCCGTGATCTTTTGATTTGGAGTACTACTATCCGAAGATCAAAATTGTTGTATCTTGGGAGTCGTACGATATATTCCGTGAATACCAAGTGTGGGCCATAAACGATTTAAGGACACTGAATTTAATTCATGTCTCAGCCAAATTAAATTATGTTCCTTAAACATTTCTATAAGTTGTATTATTTAATTTCAATTCCTTATCTTCTATTTCTAATTCAAAATTTTTGTTCAAAAACTTTCTGATTTTCTAAACAAAAAGAACATATTTTTCTAACAATCTTAAGTCGTTGATCTTTTATTGATTTTTTAAAATCAGAAAATTTACGTTGTCATACGTAGAAATTGAATTTTGGTTTAATTTCCAAATGGTAAACATTTAAAACTATTTTATTTTTTATAATCTTATTTGGTGTTTACTTTTATGAATTAAATACTAGATTGAGTATATTATTTATTTCTTGAGTGAATTTTTGTAATGATTTGCATTACTATTAGTGGCGGTCATCTTTTAAGCGTTGCACTCTTTGGTGAAGAAAATAGTGATTTTATAGTAACAGAAGTGTAAGGTTGTGTGATTGATAAAATTTCATGACACGTCCTATTTGATGTAATTTGAGAATTTGGTTTATTAATCACAAGTCTTCGAAAAAATTTTCAAGCATATTCGTACAAGCTCGAGCTAAGAGAGTCTTGTATGATACATCGATGGTGATAAAAGAGGACAAAAATAGTGTGTTGGCATTTAATCAAGATCTCGCAGGTAGCTCACGGGATGTTGAAGGGATCTCGCGGGAAAATACCACAAGCAAAATTTCACAAAGAGTTCGCGGGTACTTTGCGAGATGTTGCGGGAAAAAGCCGAAACTTAAAATTTGTTATAGAGCTTACAGGATCGTTGTGGGACGTCGTAGAAAAAAGGCGAGAGTCACAAATTACCATAGAGTTTGTGGGATCCTCGTGGGATTTTCGTAGGAGTGATACACGCGATTCAGCAACATCGAAATATGCATTTTTTAGGATATTTTGCTTTTATAAAAGGCCCAGCACACTTCCCAAATAGGTATTTAAGTTGCCTCTATCATTATAACCTAGAGAAAAGTGTTTTCCACCTTTTGAAGAGCTCAGAAGCACAAATCTTTTTCAACCGTATTGAAGAAATCAAAATTCTTGATGGAGTTCAAGACCAAAATCCGTTCTAAGGGGAGTTAATAGGTTAATAGGTTTTAATTGTAAGAGTCTTGTAACCATATAAACATCGAGTTATAGTACATGAACTTTGTTTAGAGAAGTGAATACGTAATTTTTCTCCCATTCAAGAATTTTCACAGTAAAAAATCTTGTGTGCTTTTGGTTGATTGGTTTATTTCTTTTTATATCTTGGATCCTATAATATTGCTCAAAGTCGTAATATCCTAATTTAATATTATAGTTTTTAGATCCTTGAATAAATACATAAACAAAGGCTCAATTGGTATCGGAGCATGACACTCAAATTTTTTTGATTTTTAAAAGAGTGAGATCTTGATAGCCTAGCTCTATGGATATTCCTAGAGAAGGTAGTTCTACTGTTAGACCTCCATTGCTTGATAGAACCAACTACCCCTATTGAAAAGCAAAAATGAGAGCTTTTCTTAAATCAATCGATGAACGTGTTTGGCTTGCTATAGTTAATGGCTGGACTCCACACACAATCACAACTAGAACTGTAATGACTTTAAAACCAACTACTTTGTGGGATAAAATTGATTTTGATAGTTGTGGATGGAATAATAAAGCCATGAATGCCATCTATAACGGTGTCGCAGTTGAGGAGTTTCGACGAATCTCAAACTGTGAAATCACTAAAGAGGTATGTGATATTTTATAGATTACTCATGAAGGTACAATAACTATAAAAATAGTCAAACTTCAGTGATTGATTACTGCTTTTGAAATCTTAAAAATGAAAGACGATAAAAATTTTGATCAATTCTATTTTAAACTTAGACATCGTCAACTCAAGTTTCAACCTAGGTGAACAAATCTCTCTATCTAAAATTTTTCAGGTCTTTACTAGAGAGATTTCAAGCCAAGGTTATAGCAATAGAAGAAAGTAAGGATGTTGACTCCATGAAAGTAGAAGACTTAATGAGTTTCCTACAAACTTTTGAAGTTAATTTTTTCAACATAAAAAGAACAAAAGTATT
>BRYE01000020.1:15526142-15536142 GCA_030159115.1 Actinidia arguta var. hypoleuca
AGGAGAAGCTGCTAAAATGTTTGTAATTGTATTTGTTGTAAAATAACTTTTTTTTTGAATTTGTTTGTAACGTCCTATACCCTTATATTTGTTGGAAATTATAGTGGTGGAGGAAGGAAGTAGATGGAGGTAAAGATCGAGGCAATAGTGTGGGGTCGGTCTTCGGTACATATTTTTATGTGTATATATATATATACTAATAATTGTCTATGCCTACGGACACTATTCAAAAACAAACAAACTATTAAGCGTACTTATTAGAGTTTTACAATTTAAAAACAGATAAGATATAAACTCAACTTAAATTTGAATCGAAAATCATAAATTCTGCACAAACCAAACACAACTTAAAGTGCAATCATTGCATAAAACAGACTAACATGGTATTAATACAATTAAGCAAAAAAAATTAAATTTCTACTAATTACTAAAAATAAGATATCAATTTTTAGCTGCTAAAAATTTAGAGCTGTCAGTTATTATTTGTTTCATTTTTTAAAGTTAATTAAAACATAGACATAATTCTTTCATCCTTGTAAAAAAATTAAGAAACACCAACAAATCAAATCCCCCTGTTGAGCATGAAACAATTGAATAAAAGGAACAAAAGATAAGAGATCTCTTTAAGAATAAAAATTGACAGTTCTAATTTCTAACAAACAAATCTACTAAATTAATGCTAAAACAAAAGTACCTAAAAAGATACATTCATAATTACAAAATTACATTGTCAACTGGGTCCATCAGTGTCATCGGAATATTGGGTGGGCCCTCTTCCAACGTCATCGTCGATAAATTCAATAAACACAGGGCTCAAGTCATTTAGTCCGCATCAAAAGATACAAATAAACACAAATTTGTAAGTCATTAACTCAAACTTATAACCATGCATGCAATGTTTTAGTAAATATAAATCTTTAAAAACATGAGAACAATGAAAAAATAGTCTTAAATATTTCTTAACTGGAAATAAAGCAATCAACTCTAGAAATACAAACAAAGACCAAACACACATGGAAAAAAGTGAAGAACTAAAACTTGAGAAAAAATAATAATTAAAGAGGAAAACGAATGAAACAGGTTTAGAACAAATTTAATCAATGTAATCCAAAATTATTTATCTTTCAAATTGGTGACCAATAGCAAGAAGAAATCACATATTTGAAAATGGTGACCTGCAGCATGAATAAATTACATATTTGATAATGATCAGAAGAAATCAATAACCGTGTACGAAAACAACAACCATTCTACAACCGAATAGTCGAGGAATGCTTCGAAGTATAGAAGCTACAAAATCATTTAAATGAACTAACAAATATTTGAGAGAATTCTATGAGTGGATGAAGGACAGGCTGAAATCAAAGGAATCTGACCTAGAAAAAAGGTTTTCCTCGTGACGATGAAGATCCCCAAGCCAAATAAACAAATATCAAATTAATAAACGAAATGGTTTTTAAAATGGTATTACATAAAGATTCATGTTTGATTTTTTTGAGAATCATAAGATGGCTCACCGAATAAACCCCTTTTGAAAAAACAGTGCACACCACATTCTATTGTGATGTGTGAAGCTGAGAGAAGGTCTATGAGCAGATGTGGCTGTTTCTATAAGTTCTCTTCCTCTCTTTCGTGAATTAGTCCCCACTGTGAACAAAATCAATGTTCTAGATACATGTCAGATTGGCAATAAATCGATACCCCAATACAGAACTGATACAAACGAATGAAGCTTCCAATAGATTAGAAGTTTTGGGGAAAAACAGAAATATCATCTGACCTCCATTGGTGAATTTCAGGTGGGATTGATCGTGAAATCCTCCTCTATCTAGTTGCGGTTGCAATGAATAGTTGTTCCCATGTAGATTTTTTTCATCTTGTACGTTTCTGCAAGAAAGTAGCTAAATCGTTAAATGAAATGCAAAACAGGGAGACTGAGAGAAAGGAGGTTGAAACGCATAGGATTCAATCACGCTAGAAGAGAGAGATCCGTGTTACATGTGATGGTAGTCTGGTGCGACGGAGGGAAGAGATAATATCACTGCCGGAGTGAAACTGATTGACGTAGATGAGAGAGTGAGAGAGAGTTTGCATTAAAGAGGGGTGAGAGAAATGAGAGGAGGCGTGTTCAAATAGATTAGGCTATCATCTGAGGGTTGAAATGTTAACAGCAAACATTGATCTGATGGTTGAGATCACGTAGCAAATAACTTAGTTGTGTGTGCATCACACTAAGATTTGATCGGACGGCTGAAGGGTTGACAACACCTTTCATCTAAGGGCTGAGACTCTGTACTTGAATTGTACCCAGTTGACACATTTGGGCGGTATAAAGAAAATAATCTGGACCATACATTTAGTCCAAAATCAATCTGGACCGTGAGTTTAAAGAGCTAATATTTTGGGCGAAAAAAAATAATTTCAAGTGAAATCTCAGCTGTTAACTCAAATAAATTTCAACCGTAGATGGCGAGAAATAGATTTAGAATTCAAACGTAGTTGTGATTTATATTATATTATATATATATATATATATATATATATATATATATATAGAGAGAGAGAGAGAGAGAGGATAGAATAAATGAAGTTAGAGTGGTTGGTAATTTATGATATACATTTGCATTAAGTCAAACAAACATGTGGTATTTTGTAATTTTATTTTTATAATAATTAGGCAACAGATAGAAGCAAAAACTGAAAAACATGAGTTAAGTAACTTTAACAACTATCTCCCCCCCTCAAAAAAAAAAAAAAAAAGATTACAAAAAGTAGTTTTTGCCTAAAAAAAGCAATTGCAAACATTTTAAAAGTTTTTTTTAGTAAAAAACTGAGAAGTTGCTCAAAAAAAATTGTAAACACCCATATCATTTATTCGTGCTAAAGAATGTGCAAAGAGTGGTGAATCCAACTTCAACTCCACCTGGAGGTGCATCCTCCTCTTGTGTCTCTAAAATCACACAAATCGTATGCATAAACCACCACCATTGCATGCTAGCTCCAACAAAAAAATATTGTTACCCACATCCTTGTAACTGTTGCACATCCCTCTTTGTATTTAAGCATATTTTATCGGATACACAATTGGGGATTGTTCTAGTATGTTGATTGTAATCTTGTTTAACTTGGGTTGATGTTGCGTTTAATAGCTAAAAAATAAAAATACGTAATATCATTTGTATGCATTATAAGGTTGTATATTAAGTTTTAGTGATATCTTTAAAAATGGTGAATCTTGAGATATTTGAGAAAATCAAAAGAATAAAAGATACAAATGACATTTGTTTTCTTCATCTCTACCGTAGTTATAATAGTTTTAGTCTAAATGCTTACATGAAATTAGTTATAGGAAATATGCTGGATAATCAAGGTAACCCGAGCCCGTAGAAAAGTATTATAAAAATTCGTATGTGTATTACTACGACTTTTAATTCCACACTAGTGTTTAATAGTTTTGGAATCCCAACTGCCACCAAGTACAGGTTGTTTTATTTGCTGCATGATGATTTTGGCAGAAGAATAGTTAGCGCACAAGAGAGATACTTTCTTGGGAATTACTCTGTGCGCACCTCCCTTATTAATCTTGTAATTTGATTATTTTAATGAGTGAAATGGGACACCACCTCAACCAGAACCCTAAAGCAAATAATTGCTCTTCATCTTTGTCCTTTCTAATTCTTCCCACATCTCTCTTTCTTTTTTTTTGGATCAATAAATAAATATATAAACCAAAGTGAGAATACAAGCTCTGGGTATAACCAAAAGCTATGTAAAAGACGGGACCCTCACGGATAAGACAAAGCTCAACAAGGAGCAAACAAAACAAAAAAAAGTCCTGGCTATACGCAAGCAGCCCGACTCTACAACAAGATAGCTAAAGCAGCAGATACCAACACTGGAAGCCAACATGCTGGCTTAAGGAAAACAAAAACAAGTAAACAGCCCCATTACATCTCTCTTATATTCGGAAAAGTTGCATAGAGGACCCTATATACTTGTATTTTAATATCTCTAATAGCGTCTGCCAGATGATTTTGCCCTCAAACATTCTAGCATTTCTCATTGTCCAAATGCTGTAAACAGTGCAGGCTAGACCAACCTTTTTGGCTATGGCCTGGGCGCCCGTTCCTCTGCCTTCTTTCTTGATCCACTTGGCTGTGGCTTTAAGGGTTGACAAAGCCCAAGAAAATCCCAGCCATCTCTTGATCGCTGCCCAAATCTGGTTAACCACTGAGCAGTGGAAAAATAGGTGATTCACTGATTCTATCGGAGCACCACACAGAATACATGAGGAGTCTTCAATCTGATCAATCAATTTATCCCTAGTAAGCAGCCTTTCTTTAAGGCTCAGCCATAAAATAAAGGCATGCTTTGGCAACAATGAGTGATGCCAAACTAATTTTGCCCAGCAAACAGTGCCCCCCTTTGGCCTAAAAAAATCATAGCAGGCTTTGGATTTAAATCTCCCCGAAGTTGTCCACTGATGCATCTTGTCTATAGCTGATGGATAGTCCCCTACTTTTGAAACAATCTGCTCTCTAATTAGAACCAATTGCTTTATAATCTGGGAGTCTTGTTTTCTTGAAACATACTCCCAAAAGGGAGATCCTTTTAAGTAAATTTGATGAATCCACTTCACCCACAAGGAATCTTGCTTAGCCTGAAGGTTCCATAGGGATTTGGAGAGAAGAGCGGCATTCCAAGCTTTAAGATCAATGAAGCCCAATCCCCCTTCTGATTTGGGCCGACAGATATCACTCCAAGCCACCAAAGGATGTTTAGAACATGTGGCTTTCCCTCCCCATAAAAAATTCCTGCATAATGAGATTACTTTGTCCCTGACCCCTATCGGAATAGGAAGAATTGAAAGCCAAAAGCACTCCACCCCTTGCAAGACAGATTTGATAAGCTCGCATCTTCCTGCATAAGACAATGCAGCACCAGCCCAGGCAGAAATATGATCAGAGATTTTAGAGAATTGATTATTTATTTTCCGTTTAGGAATTCTTTCTATAGTTGGTAATTTTTGCCCTTTATATATGGGCTATTTCTAGAGCCTATTCTAGTGGTTATGGGTTTGTGTTGTTTGGCCTTTTAATGTGATGAACTGTCCGTTTTGATGGTTGATATAATTCTTGATACTTGTATATATTCTCCTATCGATTAAAAATAAAATAAAATAAAATATAACCACTGAATTGTGATTAGCATAACTGATAAAGACTAGCTAAGAAATATATATAAAATGTTAGTGCAACTAATATTGTTGGTCTCGATCAGGAAAATGCAAGAGAAAAAATATGTGCATAGATCCGGACATAGTTTTCGTGAAGATTGAGTTCATAGCAAAATTCACAATCTGTGTGAGCCCACTCATTATATGATAGTTTGTGTGATGCTATTCATGTATGTGCCTTCCTAGGGCACGTAGTGGTGTCAAGTGGACGAATTAACAGGGGCGCGATATATTAAAATTTTGGCACGGCACGAAACGAAACGACATGATTATAATGGGCACGACACGGTGATAGGCGAGACCGGCTTACTATTTTTGATGCACGGACATAAACACGAAATATTTATGTGAGCAAATCTTAAATAATTTTAAGTTTTTAGTGCAATAAACCTATTAATAAAAAAAATTATGGCATGACACGAGACACAAATAAATCAGGCAAGACTATGGTTTAAATCAAATGAGCACGACACAAAAAAACAATATATATAAAATTAAGAAAAATGTTAAAAACAGCTTATTGACTGTCGATAATGTATAGAAAAGTGTGAAAAATGTATAAAAATATGTAAAAATGTATTGAAAAGTATAAAAAATGTATCAAAAATTATTTTTTTTGTCATTTTGTGCTCCCTATTGAACGATCAATAGTAGAACCCTAAAATTAAATAGACCGAGATAGTACGGCATGACCCATTTAACACCACTCGCATAGGATTCTCTCTTTTTTCTTCTCTGTTTCTATTTCTATTGTTTTTAAATTTGTGCAGCTTTTACCAAGTACAGGAAACGCGTTGCATATCATCACAGCGTGTGGGCACCGCGCACCGTGGGTCCGTTGGCGAATCAGTCCTTGTCTACTTCTGTGGACCGCAATTGGCGGACACAAAAGGGTCTAACAAAGGAGAAAATTTAGGGTACTTGTTTTCCCACACAATTTTTCTTCAGCATATTTTTTTTATCTTTATTAAATAAAATTTCCCTCATATTCTTTTATTTATATTTTTAAATTATTTTTGCTCAAATATCTTAATTACATAGAACGATATTTATGTAATTTCACCTAATAAGGATAAAAAAGTGCAATTAGAGAAAAAACAAGTATGAAGATAATTACAAAAAAAAAATTAAGGTAAATGATGTACTGCATTATTATTTTAATAATAAATTTTTCATTAGAAAAATCAATTTTTTTTCTTCTCACGTGTAAAAGCTTCGTTAATAAAAAAAGAATTTTATTAAAAAAATCAGGTTGACTCATTCATCGTAATCACATGATTTCTTCGTTTTTGTTTTAATAAAAATAAATGAATGTATTTTAAAAGTTACATTTTCTTAAAAAATGTGGTAAGCTCATGTGGGTGTAATGATAGAATGAAAGATAATCTAGACATAAAAGACTTAAAATGAACAGTTTCTATCGTGGAAGTGAGCCACAGGATAGGCCAATAATGCAGGGTTTAACCTGTCCATTGTTTAACTAACTGAAGAGAAAGCTCATTCATGGGCAACTGAGATAATTAACTGATAGTATTCATTTAAATAATGAAGCCCGTTATTAACTTATGTTGATGCACGTTTTTAGAACATCGGATGAGGATCGATGGTTTTGCTAGAGATCTCTTTGATGGACAACTTGTTTTTCGAGCGGCCGATAACCTGCAAAGAATGAGTTTAGTGGACACCGAAGGGTACTGGCCAAACCCCCTCCCCTTCGATGTGAGATCAGAGAATAAGAATTGAAATAAGTTCTGTCATTCAATAGAGTTTTTTTTTGTGTGTGTGCGCGCGCAAATCTTAGCTAATAGAAATATAAGTTTATTTATATTGATCTTTAGGCTTGACCTTTTTATATTATAGGTCTATTAGTTGAAGGAGAATAAGGAAACAAAAGCTCCAAAACACATTAATGAGATAGATGCTCATAAATACTACAGGTCAGTTTTGATAAATTTGTTGGGTAATTTTGAGTCACGAATCATTTTTGTCAATGGTTCTTTAGCGTTATTGTCAAGCAAATTTGAACATAGGGGACGAATGTACACGCATAACACAAATTTATAATCGACACGTAAAAATCAATATTAATTTAATTACTTAAATCGCAAGTGGCGATTCTATATGATTTTGTAATATTTATACCTAACAATACAAAACATTTAAAGTTTTTTTACAAAATTTGAGATGACGATTGCCTATTCGTGTCCCATTGGGTCCATCCCTTGGGGCTCATTGTAGCAACTAATTGTTGTCAAGTTGTAAGATGATTGCATAGAGCTGCAAATTGGGTCGGGTCGGGCTTACCCGACTCGCTACAGTAACGGGCTCAACCGTTCACGGGTCGGGTTTAGTCCAACCCGCTACAGTACCAGTCCGGGTTTGAGACCGAACCGTTAGTCCATAGCTCTGCCCAGCCCGGCCCATGAGCCCGTCCGCTACAATAGCGGGTTGCTACAGTAACAGTCCGGGTTTAGCCCAGTCCGGGCTTGGCCGAACCTGTTTATATATAAAAATAACGCTTATATGATTGAATGCATTGGTAGTCCAAGTGGTTTGGCACGCGCGTGTGCACTGGGAGTGCGGGAGTTCGATTCTCAACAAACTCAAAAATTTTTCAAAAATTTTGGTATTAAGTGTTTATATATAAAAATAACGCTTATATGATTGAATGCATTGGTAGTCCAAGTGGTTTGGCACGCGCGTGTGCACTGGGAGTGCGGGAGTTCGATTCTCAACAAACTCAAAAATTTTTCAAAAATTTTGGTATTAAGTGTTTATATATAAAAATAACGCTTATATGATTGAATGCATTGGTAGTCCAAGTGGTTTGGTGCTCGCGTGTGCACTGGGAGTGCGCGAGTTCGATTCTCAACAAACTCAAAAATTTTTCAAAAATTTTGGTATTAAGTGTTTATATATAAAAATAACGCTTATATGATTGAATGTATTGGCAGTCCAAGTGGTTTGGTGCCCGCGTGTGCAATGGGAGTGCGCGAGTTCGATTCTCAACAAACCCAAAAAAATTTCAAAAAATTTGGTAATAAGTGTTTATATATAAAAATAACGCTTATATAGTTGAATGTATTGGTAGTCCAAGTGGTTTGGTGCCTGCGCGAGTTCGATTCTTAGCAAACTCAAAAAATTTTCAAAAATTTTGCTACAGTAGCGGGCTTACGGTCCGGATTTTTTAACGGGTCGGGCTTCAAATTTGATGTCCAACCCGCGCCGCTACAGTAACGGGTTATGGTCCGGACGGGCTTGTTAACAGTCCGGATTTAACCGGACTGCTACAGTGCCGGGTCGACTTCCGGGCGGGTTCGCCAACCCGGCCCAAATTTGCACCTCTAAGAGCATGAATTTTATTTTCAAAAATCTAACCAAAAATAATGTGGCTTTTTGAGTTTTTGAAATTATAAGCCAAGTAATGTTTTTTTTTACTTCAAATGAGTATAAAAGAATCAACAAAATCTTATGAATTTCGGATTTGAACTTTCATCTTTTAAAATGCAAATATTTATTAATCCTTTGTGTTTCGGAAAATACTATAATACACATCTCATACTATTTGCACCTATTGTATGGTTGAGATTGTGCCACGTCAACATCTAACCGGTCAAATCGATTATTCTGTAAGTTAACTAGATTAAAATATAATTTAATCACAAATTCCCATAAAATTAATTTTAGATTCATAACATAGATACAAATTTTCATAAAATGTTTATGATTATATCTATAAGAATTCATATAAGAACCATAAAAATTCATAAAATTTACCAAACATATCTATAGAATTCATAACAAAATTAATACAATTCATAAAAATAAATTGACAGTTGGTTCCAACTAATGACAACTAGATCTCACTTTAATTAGTGAGCTCCATGACAATTAATACACTGAAATCACATTAATTCATAACAATGACCATAATCATTCATAACCAAACCAAACCAAACCACAATATATCATAAAAGTGCCGACACATATTTCGATGTGAGTCCCACTTTAATTATTATTTGTACTCCACTATAATTAATACGTGGACTTCACATAAATGAACCATAAATCATCACAAAAAACACTATAAATTCTCATAAAATAGAGCATAAATAATCATAAAACACCGTTATAATTCATAATTTTTATCACAAAAAATCATAACAAATTTATTAACTAGTTGCCTCGGTAGCTAGTATTTGAGAATAAAAAATTTGAAAATAGGAGAGAAGATGGATGCAAATTTTACACTCGAAATAAGAAGTGTACACCAGAGACTCTCCCGTCACCAAATTTGAATCAATTTCAACGTAACTAAATTTCCAAATATTTTTTTTTTATTGACTAATTCAACTAAGTACTAAATTCATTTTGATTTTCGATAATGTGGCGTAGATGAGAGGGAAAACTCTCCCCAAGATCTAGATTGTGTGTGTGTGAGAGAGAGAGAGATGAAGGCCAGGTCAAGAGACAACCATTTTGTACAAGTCAAAGCATCACACTCAAATCACATTCAAGTGTGAGTTTCCTAGTCGCAGCTGGAATTTTCAATGAAAGTTATAACGCAGAAGTCAATAGGTGCAGTCCAACCACAAACTTTGGAATCTCACCTTTCCAAGTCAATCTAATAACTTTGGGTACATTTAACTTTTACCCCCTAAACTTTAGATGGACTGTTTAAGTCATCCTTAAACTATTGATTGTGTCCATGTTTTTCAACTATTTAATTTTTGTTAATTTGACTTAATTATAGATTTCCGTCGA
>BRYE01000020.1:15546142-15556142 GCA_030159115.1 Actinidia arguta var. hypoleuca
CCGATTCAAATCTGTTTTGAGCTTATCTTTAAAAACCCTACCGTTCCAATTTGGATTAAGAAATATTATAGGAATTTAAAAATAGTTAATACCTCATCTTCTTGGTCATACTGAAAAATACTAAATGGCACAACGACAAAAGAAGTCATATGTTGTGGGTGTTATGATTGTTAGGAGTAGATTTTAGATTATGAATTATCAAAAAATAGTTTATGATTGTTTGTCAAAATTTTTAAAAATCAAAAAATAGATTTTAGGTAATTCTAGTAAGCAGAAAAGTTGGGGTTTGAAAACTGATTTTTCAAAAGCTTGGTTGGAAGTGCACTTGAACTGATTTTGAAGTTATTAAAGTGTGTAAATACTAAAATACCTTTATTATTTTATCTAATTCACCCAATCAAGACGGACAAAAAAAATAACCAAAAATAATAATAAAAAGTTCAATAATGACAAAAATAATCAAATTAAAATATTAAAAAGCTTTATCCTAAATTAAGCCAAATTAATGATGCCTACAAATTATATTTATTAATATACGAAGTTTGTTAAAACAACAATTTTTAAAATTTTTCCATTAAAAAATAAAGGCCAAAATGGACAAATTTATTAAAAAAGTTATTTTTTAACTTTTGCTACAAACACTACTATTTAGATTTAATTCATTAACAGCTGAACAAAATAATTTATTAACTTCTACTATAATTTAAAATCCATTATCTTAAAAGAATTTTCAATCAAAATCTAAAAGTTAATTTTCACGTACAAACACCCCCTAAAATAAAAACAAACTAGCTTAAAAACTCGAAATTACCCATCGGACTCTATGGGTCCGGTTCGGTCCAGTCCACTCCAAAGGACCCGAGACAATCCCAGCCCTTACGTAAAACACATGGACAGTTCAAAGAAGCTTCCCCAGTTCCTAATTAACCCTAGTCAAACACAATACACACAACTTCAATTATTCAACATTCTCAATCTTGGAGTAAACCCCAAGTCATTTAGCCACCGCCTCCTCTTCCTCTTCCTCTTCCTCTTCCTTATATATATATATAGTACCTAAACCTAATTGTGTTCTGGAATCTGAAACCATATTTCTCGCTCTATCTCCATAATCAATTTGATGGCTTCAGGGCTTCTTCAGTACTACTTCTTCCCGACCGACTTCTTCTACCCGCGAGTGAAACCTGTTAAGGTCGACGGCAATCAGCAGAAAGCTGCTCCTCTTCCCCTCGGACCCCTCCAAGACCACCGTGAGAAGCAATGTACCGCGCTGGTTCTGCGTGATCTGCACGCAAGCAACAAGGTTTCTAACGCTATTGTTTCTTTTTCACCACGCAAAGATACGGCGGAAATGCAAGTGGGGCAAAGTGGGTATCCTGAATTGACTCCGCTTAGCCTTTCTTGCTCAGTTTCAGTCCCCGATGAGTTCTCACGCACTTCTTGAGTGTGTTTGATCACACGATGATCGAGAGTGAAGTCGACATTCGGTTGGGTTTTGTATCTAGATTCTGTGAAGTTTTTCTTGGGCAATTTTCTGTAAAGGTTTTTGTTTAGATCGAAAGTTAAAATTCCTTTAATAAAATTGTTTTGTTTTCTCTGCTAAACAGATCTATTGAAGTTATTTTGTTTCGTATCAAAATTTTTTTATTGACCTTCAATGTTCTATAAGGTGGACAGTTGGAAGTATTCACGAATATTAAGGGCTCAACCCTGTATGTTTTAAAAGTGCAATAGCAAACAAATTTTTTTTATACATCTACTTTATCGAAAAAGAAAAAAATTATTATTTTGGAAGAAAACGATTTTTTCTTATAAATTTACCAACAAACACGAGATATTATGTTTTCCCTTCTAGCTCCATCAATTTGCATATAAATTAGCTCTTTTCACTCGTTTTATTCATACCAAATTGTGGAAGGTTCTAACCAAAATAAAATAACTATGGATGCTAGTTAAAGAGGTTTAGGGTAGGTTCTATGGAGATGGTTGAAGGTTATATTAATTCTAGATGTCTTAGTGACTGTGCACTGGGTGCGATGCGATGATGGTCATCGAAGGCTACAGTGGCTGTTGGAGAATATGGCCTGGAAGAGATGGGTTGCGTTAGGGATGGTGAGTGAATAGAGGAGAGAGATAATTAAGTTTGCGAGAGTTGTGTTAGATTTGCCATAAATTTTAAGGGTAAATTAGTAAACCCTCCTTTCCCATTAAGGTTCCAAAATTAAACTCTGGAATGGTCCATTGTAAATGTTAATCCTCCAAAAATGGAGGATTATTCCATGAGTGGGTGGTAAGATTAATCTAATTCCACGAGAATATTAATTCAAGAAAATTGAGATTGAATTGCTAATTTCATTAAATTGAAATCTGTTAACGCAGCCTAAGGGTGTTAACGCAGGTGGGAGGTTGGTGTAATTATGACAAAAGTGAAAATTTAGATTTATTTTTCTCAAACTTTAAGGAAGGTGAGTGTTATTTACCCTTTCTAAACGCTTTCATTACTGGTCAGTTTAGGATACCAAAGAGTCTTCCGTTTCGGAGTTGGTGGATGCCAGAGTTTAAACTCCAACCAACGTTGCGAACTTATAGGACTAGGTTTATTTTTAATGTTCAAAATTTGAAAAGTTGCTTAAGCTTAAGTTATGGGGGCCTACTCTAAAACTAGCTAAATAATCTAAATCAGTTCTTTTCTAATAAGATCATCAATAACAAAATCCAGGTCGATCCCAAATCATGAATTACACGCTTGTATCTCATTTATCTTATAAAAATAGATGGTTGTTTTAAAAATTATTCTTGTTATATTTTTAAAATGATTTGATTATACAGCTGTCGATATTCAATATTTACAATTTTAATATTTACAAGTTTTCAATATGAACGATTTGATATTAGTTCAGAATACTGACCCTACAACTTATTAGTAATTTTACTTTAAAATTCAGATCTTTAAAACTTATTACTCACGTGGAAAGAAGTTTCCACAATTCCTAATTTGTGAAGGATTGGGAAAAGCCAAAACAAACCTATGCCTATAAATACCTAGACCTAACAGTATTGTCAAATTAACTCTCTCTCTCTCTCTCTCTCTCTCTTAATTCACAGAAGTAAGTATTGAATAATGGCATCAGGCCTTCTTGATTTCTACTTCTTCCCCACAGACTTCTACTACCCGCGTCCTCAAAAGCTAACTGTGAACGCAACTCATCAGAAAGCTGCTACTCCCCTCCGAACCCAGAAACTAGAATCGGCTAGTGAGCGCGATCCGCCGTGTATGGCCCTGGTTCCACGTGATTGGTATGGAAACAAGGTTACTGACATTGTTGCTTCTTCGTCAAGTCACAAAAAGGAGATTATTATGGAAGAAAAGCAAAATCCCACATTGATGCCGCTTCACCTTTCTTGCTCGATGGGTTTCATTCGTCCCGGATGAGCTGACAAGCAATTCTTGAACAAATGGAATCTCGATCTCTCCATCTCTCTGTTTTATCTCATACTCCTGTTTAGGTTTATGTTTCGATAGAATTTACTAGTTTCAAGGCTTTTGAACAGTTTGTTTTCTGATAATGATCTCTCTATAATGATATTGTTTGGTCGTCATCAATTTCGGAACTTTTTATTTTCAATTTTTTTCTTGTCCAGTGTAAATTTGCACGGGTTAGCTGCTAGTTCACATATAAATTTGCCTAACAGTTGAAAGAGCGCCATATGAATGTCTTAACTAGTGTAGGATTGAAGTGCATCCCACAATTGCGGTTGGTAGTTCCTTTTTCTCATTTTTTCTTCCTTTCTTAGTTTCTCTCATTTTCCTGTCTTTTTTTCCTCTGTTTTTCTTCCTTGTTTGCACCATTATGCCGTCCACGAAATGTTTCACAATCATATGCAAATCAAATCAGAAAAAAACAACACACGAGAAATCTATATGCAAATCAAAGGTTGCCCAAATTAGCCTCCAAAATTGTAAAGTGTTTGCTTAACCATTAGTCTGCTTAGTCCGTCACTGAAGGCCCAAATTCTCCCCAAACCCAATAAGATATACCCGATTTGGGTGTTCAAACTCGGTCGCAAAAATCTGTATCCCGATGCCAAATACAAGCTACAAAATTGTCTGATCTTCAACTTCTTCCAATATGTACCGCCAAATTGCACTCTAACTTGGATCGTCTTTCGCTTCTTTCAATGCAGGCCTTCCATACACTTTACCTAAGTTTTGATTACACTGTCCTCGCTTTTTCTTCTTCTTCCCAAGTTAAGTTTCACAGAGAGCGACGATAACTGTGATATCGTCCACTTTTAACTGTGATATCGTCCACTTTGCCGCCTCTACGAGCATGCCCTGCCTTTCTAGCTGCCAACGAAAATGGAGTGTCTGCGTACTTATCGAAGGAGTTGTACAAAGCAAGGGTGTTGTGGATCGTCTTCACCTTCTACGATGCTTCCATTTATGAGTTCTTCTGTTTCACTCCAGCTACATCAACGTCCCATGCTTCAACTGCCACTTCCAAATCCTGTTAATTTAAAAATTACAAAAATTAGGCATTAGAGTATGCTGACAAAGTAAATTATCACAAAAAAGGTATTATTATTTCAGAATTTTTATACAGGAACCTTGATTACATTAGAATAACTATGGTGTTTTTTTAATGTAAATTGCAAAATAATCCTTATAATTTAGCTCCTTTTACATTTTGGTCCTTATGTTTTCAAATTCAGCTATTTTAACCTTATATTTTGATTTTCTATCCTAATTAGTCCAATTGGTAATGTCCGTTGGATGGATTTTTACACTTTCCCAACATATAACATTATTTGAGGATAAAATCAACTTTTTTCCATTTTTACTGTAATTCGCCCAAACTCAATTGTAATATTCTCAATTCTACTATAAATTGCTATCAATGAGATCATATGTTGATAATATATTGCAAGTTCGTTCAAAAACCTAAATTATATTGCCAATTTTGGCTGATTAGGCAAGAAAATCAAAACACAGAGTTAGAAGTGCATGATTTCAAAATGCAAGGACCAAGCTCAAAGTTGAGGTAAACTATAGGGTTTATTTTTGCAATTTACCCTATTTTTGAACTGCGACAGCAAAAGTTTCCTGTAAAATACCTTCTGAACAAAATTCGCCCACAACATGGGTGGAGCATAGGTCAAAACACCCCGTGAATGCTGAGTGAATTTTTTTTTTTGCACGGATTATGTCCCATCCTAACCGTGTTTTTTTAATTTGAAATTAAAATTACATAAGAAAAAGGCCCAAAATTAAACACTTAGAATTTAAATGAGTCTAAATCTCATTAAGAAACCTTTTTTTAAAGCAAATAGAAGTGGCCCTTAAAAATATTTTTTAAATAAAAAACAAAATTACGAAAAAGACTTGCTTGCCATCCAAGGAAGGAAAAGTCCAATACAATCCAAATAATGTGTATATGCGTATCGCAATCTATGTATATATGGAATCCCACATGAGATCACACGCAGTATAAACGTTGCCCAAACTCTACATTCATCACAAACTCATCTGATTTTACTCCTCTCTTCCGTTCTCTCTTACTTTTCTTCTTCTCTCTCTACTCAGAACTACACATATTCTTGAGTTTTCTTCAGTCTTCGAGTTCGATTTCCCTTATTAGAATGGTTATCCTCGTGAAACGACGCGGTCGACTTGTGAAACGCTTCAAGGTTTCATCCCATGAAAGTTCTGCATGAAAAGGTAATTTCTCCTTATGTGTATATCTATCTAGATGTATATGTATGTGTTTTGTGAATTTGATGAAGCATCATAAGAAATCAATTATATGGGTATGATTGAATCAAAATCTTTCTGGGGTTTGTTTGGTTTATCTGAAAATTTAGTTCCCTGTTTTGTACTTGATTGTAGTACGAAAAGATCATGGTTCCATTTTGGAAACTAGGATCAAAATGCATAGGATCAGTAAAATTCAAACAAACTTTATAAAATTAACTTAGTTCACAGAAAGAGAAGAAGGGTTTCTCGAATCTGAAACAATGAATCCCACATTAAATATTTAATGAATTTCTAACAATTTCACTTTTATTTCTGATAGATTCATCCGTCTGACAAAAAATATCAAAACAAACAGGTGAATTTTGTGAATGCTGAAGCCCTAGAAAAAAGTGTAGGTTCACTAGATTTTTCAGAAAAGGAAACATATATGTGTTTTAAATTAACAGAACTATTGGACATACATTTAAACACTGCCAGTTTTTTATGGGCTTAGCACTTTTGAGTACGATTTCTGTACAGTAATTTTATTTTTTTTCAAATTCTAACTGATTCTATCCTCTGTCTTGTTGTGTAGCTTGATCACTGGTGGAAGAAGCTTAAAGATGGTTGCTGGATCCTTCTATATACCCAAGTGCAACAAATTGAAGCCACTTGGAGACGATGCTCACTTCATATGCGCAGAGCAACAGACCATCGGAGTAGCAGATGGTGTCGGTGGATGGGCGAAGAAGGGCGTGGACCCCGGTGAATATGCGAGGGAACTAATGGCTAATTCTGTCTTTTCAATTAAAGATCAGCCCGAGGGACTCATTGATCCCATGAGCGTACTCAATGAAGCTTTCTTAAATACCGACGCCAAAGGATCATCCACAGCTTGCATTTTGACACTCGCCGGCAATGTATGCCATCTATTTTCTTTCTCCTTTTTTCTGGAACAATTTTGATTTCTCAAATGGATATGAGTTTAAATCATTGTTAATTTGTGCTAATTCTTCGCAGATTTTGCACACTGTGAATGTTGGAGATAGTGGATTTGTGCTGATAAGAAGCGGAAAAATTGTTTATCAATCACCGGTGCAGCAGCGCAGATTTAATTGCCCATATCAGCTTGGAAAGACTAGGGATAACCCAAGTATAGCTCAGGTTTGTAACATTGGTCTTCTTTCTGGTTTATTTTTTTAATGTAACCATTTGAAATTAAGAAAACAGAAGGCATTACACTAGTATTGAACTAGAAATAGCATGAAAAGATGTACATTATATCTGAGTTCAGAGTAGGTACAATTTCAAATTTTGACCTGTTATCAAATTGATTGAGCCTAAATCTGTAATGGAAAGTGGGTGGAGTCTACCCTTGTGTCTAATTTCACTAGAAATATTTTCTTTCTTAAGTATTACATGGCAAAACATATGATTCTTATATAATTTTTCTGTTTTTTTGCAGAAACTGAGAATATATGTTATACCAGGAGATATTGTCGTAGCAGGAACGGATGGACTGTTTGATAATCTCCATGCTTCTGAAATTGAGGAGGTAGTGAACGGAGGACTAGATGAAGCCCACATGCCTCAACAATTGGCTTGCAGTATTGCCAAGTTGGCTTTGAGTACTTCTCTGGACAGCTATGCTATAAGCCCTTTTACCAAAGCCGCGTGGGAGGTGGGATTGGATTTCGTAGGAGGCAAAATCGATGACATAACTGTCGTTGTAGCCTACATTGTGTCTGCAGACTTGGTGTGAATTAGTTTATAGTTTCTGAAATTCATTGCAAATATTCCATTCCATTCATGTATGTATAGAGGTCAGTTTAGTTCAATAGAATGAGTGCATGGATTACATTCATGATTTTTAAGTGACAGTAGTATAGAGAATGATGTTCAGTTGTATATGAATATAGGATGATCCAATTGAGTCAAACGATGGTGACATCTACACTACTTGATTGGTTTTGTTAATGTATGTTTATAAAGATCTTTTTTGATTCTCAAATAGTTCATCTTTTGATAAATCTAGCTTTGCATATTGTTTCCCTTTCCCTTTGAAAATGAGTCTCTCCACAAATCCATTGTTTGCAAGTTTTTCCTATTGTTTCCGTTCTTTCTACTCTCTCCACATACTGATGATATGGATAAATCTAACAAGCATCCACAAACTGATGATATGGATAAATCTAACAACACAAGGATAGAAAAGACAAAGTTTGTGCTATAGAGAAACAAGTAGATTCATATACACTCCCCAATTGTTCAAACTGATTTAGATCTAACTATGACACTAATCTATATACTTGTATTCTATCATTCTTCTTTTTTGTCTTTTTTTTTCAAATTTAAACCCCAGCCCGGTCCGGTCCCTGCTGATCCCAGCACTCCCAACAATATCCTACGATCGATCATCATGTCTAAAAATACTCTTCAATCTAAAGTCAGAGGTATATAGGGATCTCGTTCACAATTGTAATTCATGCTTTGAACCATTTACACCATCACACATCAAGTCCCATTTTTTCCATCCTGTGTAAGAGAGAGAGCCACAATTAAGGCTATCATAAGCCTTTTCAAAATCTAATGCGTGATATAATGCCACTTTTCCATGTTCTTTTCCATCCATCTACAATTTCTTTGGTAATCGACAATCTATCTAATATGGGGAACGAATCAGATTATTTATTTAGTATACGTTCTGTATTGAGGTTTGTAAGATGCTGATGTTCCATGAGTTCTTGACTCTCCTTCAGTGCCCACAACGCCGCTAGAACATTTTGGCTCTGAAAAGAATGAAAAATTCCAATTAATACTCCTAAAGACGAGACATCAATATTGAATTTGTGGGAAGGATAGGGATGAGAACCTTACCGACCTTTCTTATTGGTGCTTACGCCCGGTTCCATTGCTTTAAGTTGCTCCACTCAACCAATCAGAGAGGTAAGTAATGTTCACTCACTTCAAAGTTGGTTCTTTTGGTGTAATAACCTGGAACCTAATCAAGGTTGATTTTGGTGCTATTTGTAATTTCTGAAATCTGCTCTGAACATTTTGATGTCTTTGTATACTATGAGCAAACAAACATGACCAGAACAAATCAGTGGACCTGTGCTGATGTTGCAAGGGGAGTTGCTTTTCAATGACACTCCAGTCAATGTACATTATGAATGGTTGTCAACTAATGTCATCATGCTGTGGGAAAAGTAGCATGCATTTGATTGACAGTTTGAGTGAAGATACTCAAGTTTGTCGTAATGATGCAATCATTGAGCTCTAACCCATATAATAGGCGAACAACCAGTTGGTCTCATTCCCCCGAAAAAATAAGTCACAAAACGAAGGGGCCCAGTTGTCTGTTATAGACGGGAACCCTCCTTTGCATCCTGGAAATTTCTTTTGGAGGAGAAAGACTATTATTAGGGGTTCGAGGAAAGGCCATTTTTTATTTCTGGTACAACAAGATAGGTAAGTGCTCTTAAATTGTGAAAGCTGACTTTATGTTGATGATTCAATCTACATAGGCACCAATACTGCAATACTGAAGGAATTTAAAAGGGCCATGATGAAGGAGTATGAGATGACTGATCTTGGACTTATGAGATATTTTCTTGGCATCCAAGTAAGGCAGTCCAAAGGAGGAATTTTTATCTCACAAGAAAAATATCTTGAAGATTTATTAAAGAAATTTCGCACGAGTAACTATAAGCCAGTTTCTACTCCACTCTCTCTAAATGACAAGTTGCAGCTGAATGATGGAGCAAAAAAGATCA
Organism: Actinidia arguta var. hypoleuca; assembly: GCA_030159115.1. Classification (NCBI taxonomy): domain Eukaryota; kingdom Viridiplantae; phylum Streptophyta; class Magnoliopsida; order Ericales; family Actinidiaceae; genus Actinidia; species Actinidia arguta. Next base: position 15,555,653 of record BRYE01000020.1, read on the forward strand.
ATGCTACAACCTATCAGAAATTGGTTGGTTCCTTAAACTATCTTACTCATACAAGGCCAAATATTGTATATTCTGTGAATCTTATTTCCAGATTTATGCACAAGCCAAGCAAGCTACACTATGTTACAGCAAAACGGATTCTTCATTATCTTCAAGGAACGAATAAACTCGGCATCAAATATACAAAAGAAACTGACAACAAACTCATTGGCTACACTGATAATGATTAGGCTGGATCAATTGATGATCGAAAGAGTACGTCTGGCTACATATTTTGCTTGGGATCTAATATTTTTGCTTGGAGTTCTAAAAGGCCAAAGACAATTGCTCTATCATCAGGAGAAGCAAAATATATAGCAGCTACTGATGCAACATGTGAGGCTATATGGCTTAGAAGAATTCTTACAAACATGAAGCATAAAGAAGAAGGCCCTACAATCATCTACTGCGACAATATGTCAACCATAGCAATGAGCAAAAATCCAATTTT
>BRYE01000020.1:15581142-15583642 GCA_030159115.1 Actinidia arguta var. hypoleuca
AAAGATCTAAGAACAACCAATAAACTGAATACTAACCCATGCCAGTAATGGCAGTGAAGACCAAAACAGAGCAGAAACGTCAAAAACCAACAAATTTGATTCAGAAACCCATTAAATTCTAGAGCTGACCTCTTTGGTTTCACCATGTCTTGGCAGTGTAGAAAGAGAAACAGAATCCCACAGAAATCCAACCCTGACTCCGTGAGTAGTACTCTCTCTCTCTCTCCCTTCGTGGAGATGAGATCATTGGAGAGAGATCGCTCGATTCATTGGGCCTGAGCTTGTTTATCAACTTCAAAAAGAGAGATCAAAACTTGATCAATTTGTAACGGGCATGAATTACCGGGAAATCAACCCCTCGATGTTCCGACGAAAAGCCCTAATTGCGAAAACGGAACCAACCTAACTCAAGAAGGGTGGCGATAATGCCACCATAATTATTGTTGGAGCCACGACTCTCAATTCCAACTGACAGCTTTACCCCTTTTATCTCTCAGCCTGTTTTGGTTGCTTTGTGAGAATTAATTTTACAAAATAATTTTCAAAAATAATTTTTGAAAACAAAAAATACTCATGGTTATTGTAGCTTAATCATTTTGCAATATTAATGATTTTTAAGATTTTAAAAACATCTTTTTAGTCTAGTTCTTTTTCTATAATCTTATAGAGAGATTCCTACGTTTACAAAGCTCATATTGCAGTTTGAATAAAGCTTTAGGGGAGGAATTTATAAATGAAAAAAGAGTAAAAAAGAAAAAATTAAATGTGAATTGTTAAATTTATTAATTTTTATTTTACTTTCCTTGACAAATTCATAACCCAAACACAAGCTAAGATCTTCCGAAAAATAGTTTTTCTTTGTTTGGTTTTAGAAGAAAGATAAAAGAAAATAATAAATTATTTAAATAAATGAAAAGAAAAGAAAAGAGTGGTGAAGCATGAGAATAAAAAATTTCATTAGAAGTAAAAAATATAAACTTTTATTCATTTTCTGTCTCAAAACTAGGAATCGATCAAGGATGAGGGAAATTACTATTGTTTTTTATTTTTTTCATTTATTTTCCCTGTCTGAAAAACCCTGTAATTGTTATTTTTCCAATTTGATAGAGAATGGTAATTATATGGCCAAATCGTATTTATCTTGAGATAATAGACAAAAAATATAATTTTAATACTAAATTGTAAAACAGAACGGACCAATCTTATGGCTCGATGTCTAATTAATTTTTTTATATGGTTAGTCTACTCAATAACTCCACAAAATGATTCGAATCATATCATTGGACCATGATAGACACAATCCCAGCTGGCAGCACTGTGGAAGTAGTTTGTGTTAGGTCGTCGGTGAAGTTTCTTAAGAATATATCCCTACTCCATTGTAAGAGTACTGATGATTACGTTATTTTCACATATTAAAAGTGCTTTGTAACCATGACGTATCTTTTGTCGTATGGCATATTTGGCTTTACCCAAGCTTTTGTGCCAAATTTTGGCAAATATTTTAATACATCAGCGAAGAGGGATTATTTTTCTTAAGATCTAGGCAAAAAATATTTTTTGAAAACACTTTTGCCATATTACTTGATAAGTGTCGAAATATGTATATTGAGAATGCTCAATTTATCTTTATTAGTTGTTATTTTGTTATTTATTAATTTATTTTAATTTATATTTGTGTTTATAAATTTTATGGAATAAATTTTAAATTTAAAGTCAAAATTACAAGTTTTGAAATTAAAATGAAGTGCACTTCAAGATAAAAATTTATACCTTCTTGCATTGACCCATCGTCATTGGACGCTTGGAAAAGAAAGAAATGCAAGGAGGAAAGAAGAAACGATGGAAAGGACATAAAGAAGAAAAAGGGAGGAGGCAGAGACTTTAGAGGCGAAGACTTTGGAGGCAAAGGAAGAGATTTTCCGGTGGGAAAGAGAAAAGGGTCTCGTGAACGAGAATTTCTGAGTTTTTCATAAACGATTAGGTGTTATATTTTAGGGTGGGATAAAATTCTGTATAAGTAGATTGGTATTTTGTAATAGGTTAAAATTTTTGGGATAATAATTTACTGTTCTATGAAATTAAAGATTGTTGATCTAATTCAAATAATTAATTTTATTCTTCTTATCATTCACATGTAAAAATTTTATGTGATTCTTTTGCATAGGTTTCATAGATGTTATCAATTTGTAATTTTATATAATTATATTATATTATAGTAAATAGATGAATCATGCTCTATGATAATTCGTTCTTTTTATATAATATATACCAAGAAGTAATTTCACTATCTTCTTGACGATATTATACACTTGTAACTATACGAATTTTAAATTATTATAAAAACTAGAATTATTATATTATAGTAAATAGATGAATCATGCTCTATGATAATTCGTGCTTTTTATATAATATATATCAAGAAGTAATTTCACTATCTTCTTGACGATATTATACGCTTGTAACTATACGAATTTTAAATTATTATAAAAACTAGATTTAT
>BRYE01000020.1:15608642-15611142 GCA_030159115.1 Actinidia arguta var. hypoleuca
CTTCAAAATTTTCCTCCAACCGCTTTAAATTGTTAATTATTTAATTTTTCTAAATATATTCAATATTAGCATCATTTTAAAGGTATCAATAATTATGACGACCCCTCGACACCCGTGCAACTCCACACGTCGTCGGGCGACGTCACGTCGTTTTCTTTTGTCCTTTTTTCTTAAATTTTTTTTTCTCTTTGCATGTACAAAAGCGAAACGTGTAAATTTATTTTCAAGAGCCAATAGAAAATCAGTATTAAGTTCATTCACTCAAAATACATGTCCATATTGATAAAAAGATTGTATCTGTCATATCATTCATACATATTTACTTGTTCAAAAGACCTCGTACATTCTAGTTTGGGCTAGACAATATCAAATCTACTGTTCTCGTTACATGACCTAACATAATCTATCTTAAAGTTTACATTGGTCAACATGAACTCAAAACACGGGGTTCTATCGATCTACTCCACTTACTCGTCTTTGTTTCTTGAAATATTATTAGAAAAAATATAAATAAGCATGATTGTTTAGCGTATAACCATAATTTCTAACATATGTTTTTATAAACATATCGAAGACATAAAAATATCATGGTAGATCCGTATAACATAATGTAACTTAGCGTAAGAGAAAACATTTGGTCTTTCGAAATAATTTATTCAAAATTCATGCTTGCATATGTGCCCGCCTTTAGTCGGGTATCATACGTCATAAATGACCATCTTGTATAGTCAACATAATTCTTGAAATAAACATTATGTACCATGACCTTATGTCCTTAGTCGGGTATGAAAACATACTTTCACACCCCCTTTAGTCAAGGTATGCTGGCCGAGTACATTTTCGAAAGGTAGAAACATATGGTACATAGGCGTATACGTACAAAATCTTTTCGAAAGATTCTTATATAGTCCATGGATTTAATTTACATAACATAAAATAATTTTTTATGCATATATCATAGCATAAAAGAATAATTTACTCTACTGTAGAGATTAAGGTTACTTATATTGCTTACGCAGGTATTGCGTTACTCTCGTTCATCATGTTCCTTAGCCTAGTTGGATTGATTCCTATATATTTTATTTATTGACATAATTAGTATTAAGATATTTACTTAAGTATTTATAATGTAATTAAGTTTATTTATCAAGTACTAGGCTAACTATGGATGTTTGGTTGTTCAAAAATTAGGTTCTGTAAAGTCTCAATCGGTTGAAAAAAAATATTCAACTGGTTGAGAAAAATATTCAATTGATCGGGCATGATCGGGAGCTTAAAAATACATGTTCAATCGGTTGAGAAAAAAAAATTCAGCCCGTTGAACTGAAAAAAATTGAGAACTTAACTTTTCTAAATGGACTTTCAAGCCAATTTTGAGCCATCCAACCTTGGAATTGGAAAAATGTTATTCGAAACAAACTTGTGGGTACTTGAAGTAGCTATTCTGCGACACTTGAATCAACTCAAAAGGTTTTCGTATGAGAGAGTTTTGGTCAAAATACTAACAGTCGTTTTGAAACAAAAACATAATGTAACTTTAGTTTGATTCTTGATCCTAAACGACGTCCTCGTGCCGAATTTTCAATGTATTCTTTCATTTTAATTAGGATAAAGTATATCACTCAATCCTAGAGCATTTAAACCCTTCTTAAATTTGAAAATACATACATAAATAAATAAGATTCGTAAAGTTACCTCGTGAAACAAAATCGAATTTTCGTTTCTTCCATCCCTTTTCTTTTCTCTTACTTTCTTCTCTTCTCCTTTCTCTCTTTTCTCTCCTCCTCCTCCTCCTCCTCCTCCTCTCTCTCTCTCTCTCTCTCTCTCTCTCTCTCTCTCTCTCTCTCTCTCTTCAAGTCCCAGCAAAATGCCTGGGACAACAGTGGGTATAAGTCCCATCTGAAAGGAAAAGGCATGGGGGGTAGTTGGATGGATTTGACTCAGGTGACATGGCTGGCTGAGAAGGATTTTGACTTTGGGGACATAAGTGATTTTTGGGTGAGTTACGTTAACACGTGGTTTATAGTGATCTACATAAATTTGTCATATTTAATACGTGTTTATTTTTTTATTATATTTTAACAAACAATCTTTTTGGATATAAATTTTATATTTTTAAAAAAAAATTTTAAAAATCATAATTAATACTTAAAACATAATATACATTAATATCACATAATTAACTTATATTTTACATATTTCGTATTTATCGTGTTCATTTTATATCTAAATTACTTAATTAGATATTTTTAAATTTTTGAGATCTTACAATAATATTTTTCCAACATTATCAAATTTATAAATATTAGACACATATATTAAAAGTTATAGGTATTTTATCAACGTACAACAAAAAGTACAAGGGATATATTTGGTATTCAAATTTAAAATAAAAGGATCACAAGGACAAAGTTGGTATTTAAAAAATAAAATAATAAAATAGAGGCATCCTTTATTTTGGTTCTCATGGTCTCTATTTAAAGGCTCAAACATCCATCCC
>BRYE01000020.1:15618642-15621142 GCA_030159115.1 Actinidia arguta var. hypoleuca
TTTTTTAAACGCGCCCAGTGCAACAAGAGAGAAAATCAGCCCGTGGATTATGGATTCATGAGCTTCCAATCAGAAAATTCTACAAGTGGTAAGCCATCTAAGTGTCCCGTCATCCTCAAGTCAAATAAGGAAATTCTCCAAGTAGTAAGCCATCTTAGTGCCACGTCAATCCCTGAATAAACCACTGACAACAGTCGCATGGTTGGTTAATGCACTTGGTTATTTAATCCTGAGTTATGAAACACTATTTGACGATCCAAGCATAAGGCATGGGGATCCGAGGCATGGTTAAGACCACCACTAAGTTAGGATGAGGCATCTCCACTCAGCCATGCGTTGTCCCACTTCTCCAATGGAACTATCTCCAGCAAGATCCAACACCATGTGGTAAACTAGACTGGAAGCAAGGTTACAGAAACCCCCTTCGCTCTGAATAACTGTAGGACTAGTGGCTTGAAGGCTACCCGCTACTACAGTTAAGGAACCATCAGTATTTCCTGGCTCACCCCCCACCCCTCTCGAATGCAGCCCCACCTTAACCAATCTTAAGTTAGAGGTGCGCTGACCAAGACATGACTCAAATACATATCATACCTAACACCTGAAGCCTTCTTCTATAGCAATTGTCCATAGCTCCAGCAAGGACTCTCTCTCTCTCTCTCTCCCCGAGGTATCACACCAGCCATTTGAGCTATCTCCTACACCTCTGGTTGTCTCAACCCATCTTATCAACTGTGATCATTGCAGAAATCTACATCACCAGCATTACCTACACGTGCCTGCACGTCTAGCAAAAGCAGACATGCTTTACCATTTAGCATAGTTGGCAATCCTCCAATGATTGGGTTTCCAAGGTTTCTTGAAGATTGAATATCTATCTTCCTCTGTTCAGCACTGGCTTCTTTTTTTTTTTTTTTTTTCAAGTGACTGTTGAGGGAGGAGAGTGGGCTGATCCAAGAATGCCCATTGTGATTGAACTTTAACTTCACGACAGTCCTAACAATACTCGAGAAGGCACTTCACATCAATGTTCTTGTGACAATACCCAATGAGAAGATCGCATTTGAGCGTGTAGGAAAACATTTGATAGTTGATATACTAATTGGAATCACATTATGAAATATGATGTTTTACCTACAACCTGACACCAGCATGCTTGCTCAAGATCTCGTCAGCATTTTCTATCTTTCCCATGTGTAGAGAGACATTTGGTGATGCTCAAACGGTAACATAGATTGTACCCACAGACGCTCGGTTAAGGTCTAATCTCATTAAGGCACCAACATGTACAACTTGCCCTGGCTGCGAAAATCAATCTGATACATTAGATCAAGAGCTAGTTTCAAATTCAGGTCGTCACAACTTACAAGCTCAAAAGTATGTTCAATAATATATTCTGACTCATTTACAAAGAGTATCATTCAATATGATGTTTAAAGGAGCCAAAGAATAATTGAAAATACGAAAAGGATTCAACCGCAATTGAAATACAGTAAAGCCATCCTATAGACTTTATTATTTTTAAACAACTTAAAAACACAGAGCTAAAGTCCAAACTACCACATGAAAACCATTTGAAACACTGGAGAGAATAACAGAAAGAAATATTCTGCTTGTCTCCAAGACCACTGATGCACAATTTTCCAATTCTCCTATCATTGAAGCAAGTTACCAAAATCTTTATCTCATTTTTTCCAACTGACAAACTACTACAACTAATGAAAATGACCGATAAACTTTTACATGATGAAAGAAAATGATCATATAATTCACAAACTAGCAAACAAGCATAGTTAACAAACTCATTCTCTTTTTGTTTGATAAATATAGTAAACAAACACAATATTGTATGATAAATTCTACAATTATGACAAGGTAAGCTCAGTAAATCATAGAAAAATGAAAACTTGGAACCATAGACAGGAAGAGTTCTGTATGTTCATTGCTAAGCTCAGATTCACAAAATGTTCAAAATCAGTTTTAAGAAAATTAAGGTGTTAAACGATCCTGTATGTGAAATGGTTCATAAGCCCATAGTTAAGTTTCTACACAAGATGCCAATGATGATATTCCATTTAAACATTGATCAGAAGATTTGAGCAGTTATGTCCAATGGCAATTGGAAAACGGAAAATGTAAACAAAATTATTACAGGGACTTGAATGTCCGAACATTTAAGTGATAGCACAGAACTTGCCTTCATCCGGTAAGTCCGAGGCTCAAGCTCCTTTCATATTTCAACCATTTTCTGCTCTTCCCTATTTAATCTCATGGACATCAAATACTATGGAGGAGTCCTGGTGTGTCGTAAAGTTTTGCCTTGGCTGACAATATTCCTCCAATTCGCAATATCCCAAGTGTTTGTTCCAGGCACAGCAGCTTCCGTAAGTTTCGTGACTTTTACCCCTTCTTTCTTAGCAAATGCATTGATTAGCAGTAGACTTACCGGCATTCTGAGCCCCAATAACCCACACATTGCCTCGAGGGCCAGCCAACTCCT
>BRYE01000020.1:15636142-15638642 GCA_030159115.1 Actinidia arguta var. hypoleuca
GAGGTTCTTAAATTTGCAGGAGTGTTGGGGTGCCCGCCAAAGGTTGTAAACGGGATCTTGTGTTTTCCTTGAGAGGTTTCCTGACTGTAGACAGTATCCTGTTCTACCATTCAAACTTAACCTATATTCCTTTCTCTGTTTGTTAGGTTCAGATTGTTTGCAGAGAATTTGTGCATTAGAATTAAATTCTCATTGTGTTTCTTTATTTTATTGGCTACCAGATGAAGTATTTAAATGTTTCTGCACTGTGCACTGTTAAGTTTTTCTGTATGTTCAGGTGAGGGTTCTCTAGTAGTAGAGGACCAGCAATCCTCTTAAATGAAACTAATATACGCTGGAAAAAAATTCTCCAAAAAGGAAGACTAGTAGTTCATTATTCAAGAAGTGAACACTGTTTTGGAGGTTGCTGAACCTCAATGCGCTAAGAGAAGTTCAAAACTGGTCTATGCAGAGGATGGCATTGAAGATGCCAAAAGTACACTAGTCACAACACAGAAGCTGTCTATCAAAACTGCTGAAGTTTCAGCTGCTGCTTTTGGATTTGTTTTTGTTTTTTTGGAAAACTATGGTAAATGTGTTATACTCTTACTTGTAAACATGGTTGATTTAACAAGATGGGTGGTCTTTTACAATGGGTAAAATTTCTAGGTAAAAAAACCTCCCAGTTAAAGAGAGAAGCAACCCCAGAAATTGTTAATATAGTTGTTGGAGCTTCTGGCAAGGCTAATCTTTCTATAATCCAAGACGAACCTTGGACGATTCTTACCCACAAGAAGCCACAAAAGGGATGGCTTGCATACAACCCGAGGACTATGAGGCCTCCACCTTTTACTGGCAATACAAATTCTGTGAAATTAATGTCTTGGAATGTGAATGGGTTAAGAGCTTTACTTAGGCTGGAGAGCTTCTCTGCTCTGCAACTTGCACAAAGAGAAGAGTTTGACGTGTTGTTTTTGCAAGAGACCAAACGACAGGCAAGTTTCTAATTTTATTTTCCTAACTCAAGTAGAAATCTACTTGCTTTCAGATTCTTCCATTTGCCTTGAAACAATTGCAAGCAAAAATTGGCCCAAAAAGAGCCATAAGAAGGAAAAAATTTAAATTGGATGGTGAAATTGGTTTGAATTGGTGCCATTACTTTTGACAAGTGTGCATTTCTGACCCTTCTGCAGATAATTATACCTTCCCATGAATTTTACTTCTTGTTTAGTTCTGCAGTTATTGTTAACAAAAGTTGTTCCTGCCAAAACTTCTGGCAGTAGCAGATTATGTTTTTCTACGTGTTTCATAATAGGTTTTATTTTATTCTATTAGATCCTTTATGAGAATCTATTCAGAAAATAAATATGCTAAATTATTGTGTCTACTATTATCTTGTTCTATTTCATTTCCCAGGGTGTTGGGGGAGGGGTTGAATTGTGTCAACTGCTTTTATGTATTTGTTTGTTTTGTACACTGGCGGCAATCAAGCTAAACTCGAAGAGGGGGAACTATTAACATGTCTTGCTTAAGGTGAGACAAAGCTGCACGGGGGGGCTTAAATTTGTTTTTTCTTCTTTTAGCAGTTGGTAGCTTTAAACTTTGAGCTCCTGTTGGCTGTTGCTTGGCATTTTACTCCCAACGCACGCTGAATGTTGCTTAAGTTTGGTCATTAGACTCATTACTGTGAGCCTTAATTCTCGATTTTGTTCGCTTAGTTTTAAGAAGTTATCACCCTGGTATTTTAGTATTATTTCTTCTATCCAAACTTACAATTTGAAAATTTTCCTCATCAATGGAAAGGAAAATAAAAAAAAAGGAAATTCATTTTGCCGATGCCTTATCTGATTTACTTATCATGATTTACTTGGGTTGGTGGCACAAATTCTTTTCCACTATTCACTGGACCCTGGCGCGATGATTGATGTAAGAAACACGATCGGTTTGAATATAACATTGTTGAGAATGCAAAATCTCTGGTTCCACTTGTCGGGCATTGTATCCATTCATGCAACACACCCACAATTGTCATATGCACACACACACACAGAAAAATACACATAGATTTAACGTGGTTTGGCCAAATTGCCCCGCTCACTGGTACTTTTACATGTCACCCTTGCAAGTCTATTTCTCCCACTGCTCTATCTATCTCTTACTGCCGAGAACTGAAGCCCCCTTGGGCTATTTACAGGCCTGTTCAGTGTTCACTGCATTCGTGGTGCTCAGAGAAACCACCTAATGAAGGTTACTGCCCTACATTCCTTCCCCATGAGGAAACTGCCCACCAACCTTTTTCCATTTCATTTGGTCGACACCAAGTTTCTTTAGCATTCACATTGTTTTCTTCCACATGTCGCAGCAAAGGAAAGAAGACCTTCACAATTTGGGCTAAAGATATGATAAGTTAAGGCTTCATTATGATGATTCCAGAGCATACTACTTTCCTGTAATATGGAGACAAAAAAAACAACTAATAGAAGTGTATACCCAAATGCTTTTGGGATACATACTATTTATC
>BRYE01000020.1:15643642-15646142 GCA_030159115.1 Actinidia arguta var. hypoleuca
TCACGAACTATTGTAAGTAATCGGTTTAAGAGTCGGATTATTGTGGAGTGGACTTTGGAAATCATTAACAGGGAATGCTTTTGAATACATACTGGATTTGTATAGGAGATGTTCAGACTTCAGTGTTGGTGTACTGAGGCGGTGTAAGCATGCAACCCTTACAGAAGCCTTTCCAGCTTTGTTTAGTTTGCCCCTAATGAGGCATTGACTGTGGATTTTGCTAAATTCACTAAGGGGACGGTTGGTGTAGGAACCTTGTTTTAGAAGGGCCCTCAACGGTTAGGAGATGGATAATGTTGAGTTTGTTGAGTTGTTATGTGGCACTTCCAAATTGGAGCCTTCAAAAGATTATATCAGTTCAAAAGAAAGGAAAGCTGGGCAAGTTTGCAGTGAAATTACACAATATAGTTGTGTAGAGATGATAACTCAACATTCCTCTTAAAGGTCTTTGGACGAATGAAAGTGCCATCTAAATTCTTCTTTGTTTGGACAACAGCTTGGGAGGCTATTTTGACTGTCAAGAACTTGGGGCGCAAGGGATAGGTGTTACTTCATTTGTGTTATATCATAAAAATGAACAGAAAATGTATAGATACTCATCTCCAACATTGCATGTTGCTAGGATTTGTGGAGCATATTATATTCTTTTTGGCACATTAGATTATTTTTGCATGTTGCACTTGTACGAATGTGGAGTTAACTTGAGGGGCTGCTCCTTCGTACTTGATTTGGTGCGTGCTAGAGTAGAGCATATTAACTTTTGTGGATGTTGAGATGCCTATCTTCAGATTAAAACAATTTTTTCCGGTGCACTTATATTATTTCATTGAAACATTTGCGAAATCTGCGAGTCATGGGGCTCAAAGCCAAGCCCTAAAGGCACAAAACACAATAATTCTACAATAGAGCACTAAAATCTAAAATTAGGTTTTGAATAAAGGAGAAAGGGAAGGATTAAAAGTGTTTCAGGTGCCACTTTATATACTTACATGTATACAGTATCTCATCCTTGCCATATCCATGTCATTTCTTCCAGAATTTACCTTCTTGTCACACTTATATCTAAGTGTGTCTATGCAACATACTTTGTCGTTATGAAAGGGAACGAACCTAGATAGAAGGGCAAAAACTGGTGTTTGTTGCCTAAACTTGATTTTGGTCAGGATAAGGCTTTTTTGGATGCCTCGAGTAGTGTCTCGCTTTATCTTCATTTTAATATTTCAAGTTGCGACCTATGGAGAATTTGATCACATTCACAGATTCACTGTACTTTCTGCAGTCCATATCTTGAGGTGTGTTGTGCTTTAGAGCTCTTTGTATAGGCTCAAGACTTATCTTATTTGTAGTTTGTATAACTGGGAGTCAAGGTGGTGTAATCCTACTCTCAACCAATTCCTTGATTTAATTGAGCTTTTTGCTACACACGGAAGAGAATAGTGCTTTTTTGTTAGTGGCGGCATTCCCTTAAGACCCTTTTTTATGTAATCACTTTCTTCAGATTAAAACGAATTCTATCCAATGCACTTGTACTATTTCATTGAAACATTTGTGAATACCCTTGATTTGTCTCCTATGTGTCTAGATGATAGTTGCATGTACCCCACGTATCTAAAGTTTCCTGTTTTAAAAAAACTAAGAATATAATAAACACATTTGGAGGTGTTTTCGTGCTTCCGAGGAGGTAAGCACAAATGCCTCTATTATCTATGCAATAAAATATCCAGCAAAGTTCTTGATAAATCTCAAGCACTCCTAAGCAATGTATTTGCAATCTCTTGGTAATTGGCACTGTCCACAATTTAGGAATAAATATTCATATTGTGAATTGGAATGAGTAACGCAAACATTGGTGAGAATCCAATGCCCCAAAAACCTAAGGGTTACTCCGCAAGGTTCATCCACGGATATGTTTTTAGTGCTTTTTAAACTACCAATGGCTCTCCAACAACCAAAGGCTAATGCTCACTTAGATAACAATGGCTGGCAAGATGTCAAAGCAAAGGGAAAGCTGAAGAGATGAAGTGTGAATGTGTGATGCAACCACAGGTGGTTGTTCTTTAGAGGTTATTGTTACTGACCATGCTTGCTCCTCGAATACAGCTCAGATTGTGCCATTGAAGTCATCAAAAGCAGGGACAAACAAAGAGGTGGAAGGGTTAGTTATTCAGAGTTTAGCGGTTAACAAACAGAGCGGATGTACCTTTAGTTGTGGATGAGGCCAGTTATGTTCATAGTCCAGCAGAAGAGCCTAAATTGCAAGATCCTCGGTTCCCACATGCAAGATTCTGAGACCAAAGGGGTGGAAATACAATCATCTATTCTACTGTGAGTCATTTCACAAAGCCCACCTTGGAGTTGGGATCCATTCCTGTTGTTAAATATAGTAGAAATGTGATGAGTGGTTGGATAAATAACTAGGTTTTGAATAAAGGAGAAATGGTAGCATCAAAAGTGATTCAGGCACCGACTTATATCTCTACATGTATACAGAATCTTATCC
>BRYE01000020.1:15671142-15676142 GCA_030159115.1 Actinidia arguta var. hypoleuca
TTGAGGATCAACAGCACATGGTCTAAAAACCTCATATGGGCAAGGTAGGCCTCGCCAGAGGGGGTTTGACCCAAATTAAGAGCCAAAAACCGACAACCAGTGGTCTAACAATCTCAGATGGGTAAGGTAGACCTTGCTTAGGACTAGTATTGGGCTAAAATTTTGAAATGAGCTCGGTTCATTCTTCGATTAGGACGGAACGTGAAAACGGTTGTGTTCTCCATACGAGTATAAAGCGCGTGCACTTCACATAGCAAGAATTTAAAAAAAAATCTATTATGAGTGTATTTGAAGCCACACATAAGTAGAGAAATGCAATTTTACTAGAAACCCGATGAGCCAAACTAGTTTGATTATTTAAATACATGTCTTATCTGATTTTTTGCCCATTCAAGACGAGTACGGTAGAAGCGTGAAATATCTATTTTGGTACACCCTGGATATGGTATGATGACTCTCAAAATTGAATACCTGCATTGCACTGAACCACCCAAACTCTGATTTTATTTACATATACAACTTGGTATTTCATTCATTTATAATATTACCCCTAAGTACTTTGAGAAAGTGCTAAGTAATTTGTTGTCTATTATTATTCTTTGGAGTTTTGATTTTTTTATTTAAGGGGTTTTGATTTATGATTTAGGTTGAGTTTTTATAGAATACTATTTTTTCTTCTTATCTTGTATTGTGTTTTAATGTTCAATATTTTTTTTATTTTTTGTGCAATGTGATTAATCTTTTAATCACCTATTTTTTTAGTAAAAAGAAATAGAATTAAGTATTGAGTATATCCGAATTTATCCGACCCCTACTTAATTGTGATTTGGTAACTTTAAATATAACCATTGGATATTTTTAGGGTCTAGAGATGCATTTTGGATTCTCTCCAGACACGTCATTAGTAGAGTGTACGCGTGGATTCGGATCGAGGAGTCCGCGCGTGGCTCAGAATGCCCCTTAAGTTATTGTGCCTACGTCGAGTGCCAAGTCGGTAACGGGGTACTGATTTTTAAACGGTAAATTATACCATTAATTCCTGCTATTTGACTAAAGATTCATTTTGATCCCTACAGTTTTAATTTAAACAACTTAAAACTTTGAATTTTTAATTTGGTTTCATTGTAATTAAAGATTTAGATGAAAAATGAACACATGAAGCTCAATTTACCACTATTGGTCCTTGTAGTTTAGCCAAAATTTTACTTTGGTTCCTACAACTAGTGATCTGAGTTTTTACATACTTACTTTTTGTTTAAACTGTTAACCATATTGACAGAACAATTACATTGAAATTAAATTAAGACTTTAAAAGATTTTATTTTTTAAACAAAAACTATTGGGATCAATGTGTGATCAAATAATAAAAAATAATGGAGGAATTTAGGCCTTAAAAGTGAATTATATTGATCACATTAACTATTTAATTGTATCACTTACGCCCCTTTTATTACTAATTCGCGTAAAATAGTGATAAAAATCGATCACATGTTATCCATATATTTTAATTATATACCTTTATGTTCAAGATATTCTTTATTTTTTTATAAAAAATAAGCCAACGTTCTATATAAATGCTTATTAATAAAAATTAAATTTATTCACACAATGGCTGCATAAGCTTATATGTATAGAGTATTGCCTTATTTCTCATAAAAAATAATAATATTTTGAATATAAGAGCATTTAATTAAAACAAGTAATCAACTTATGATCGATTTTCATTACTATTTTAAATAAATTAATAACATAAGGGGTGTAGGTAATATATTTAAATAGTTAAGGGGATTAATAAAATTTATTTTTTAGATGAGTCGTGAAAGTGATAGAAAGAAATAATTTTTGGGGTGTTTAAGAAATTAAGGCTAAAATTTATCCACGTATATGGTTGACCACGTGTAAACATTAGACTATGACGTTGGTCTCCTCGAGGAAAATAAGGTACCACGTGAGTCAATATTCAATTGGATTGATTATTCACATTTGGTATTACAATTTTATACTAAAAAATCTTTAATAATCGATGAATCTTATTCTTATTATTTGAATGTATTACTAAAAAAGTTTTTCTAGGCATTAAGTAAATGTGTGGTGGTTAAAAAGTACTTTTTACCGTTATTTATACAGTTTTTATATGTTTTAATATACTTACACTAATATGTATATATTTTTTCAGCTTACAAATATACTTTTTGCTGATTAATTATCGCTCATTTAGGATACGATTAGCATTTTTCTTACTAAAATCACCGATGATCAATCATCGTGCGTATGCAACGGCGGACGCAGGAATTACGTTAAGGGAGGCTAAATTATACATTTTTAATTGACATTTCGTTAAAAACATTTAGGGGACTGTTTCAATGAACCAATAACAAAATAATCAAAACTAACAAAAAAAAATATAAAAAAATATAAAAAAATTTATTTTTTTAAAATGTTTGGGTGCCGTAGCCTCTGCCCGCCCCTCGGGACCGCCACTGTACGTATGATAGTGCAACTTAGCATGAGCCTATTTGGTATTACAATATTACTTATAAACTAGCTTTTAAATTATAAGTAATTTTAAAAAAATTGTTTAAAAAATCTCAAAATAAGTTGTCCAGTACATTGTACCCACTATGATTTTATTTGTTAGTTCTAATCTTATATGACAACATGCATTTAGTACACTTAAATTCAAATCAGTACACTTAAATTCAAATCAGTAGGTATAGATTTTTAATATTGCCATTTATTTCCACATTTCAATAGTATTTATAAGCATTTGAAGAGTAGTTTTGAAAAGTTAGCAGCATTTATGTTTTGACTTTTTAAAATGATAATTATTTTTGAATATTTTAAAATGGAAGGATGGATAAATAAAATGGAAACAACGGGGTAAATATTCAAAGGCTTTTGTTGCCATAAGGGTATATGTTAATAAAGTAATTAATGGCTCCAACTACTCCTATGATTATAGAGATTAGCAAAGTATTTTAATATGACTTAGAAAGTTTAAGCTCTAAAAATTCCTTGTAGTCATTAGACTAAAATAACCTTTTGTACAACTTCTTTCGCTTTACCTTTTCATCTACCCTCACTATCGTCATTTCTTTCAAGTTTTCTAAATCGAAAGAGAATAAAAACTACTCCTATGACTATAGAGATTAGCAAAGTATTTTAATATGACTTGAATGTTTAAGCTCCAAAAATTCCTTCTAGTCATTAGACTAAAATAACCTTTTGTACAACTTCTTTCGCTTTACCTTTTCATCTACCCTCACTATCGTCATTTCTTTCAAGTTTTCTAAATCGAAGGAGAATAAAAAAACAGAGATCTAATCTTAAAAAGTGTTTAGGATTTTTAAAAAATTGTATAATTATCCTTTTTATTCATAATTATTTTCAATTATATATATATTGAACAAGTCTTAAATTTGTAAATTATTTTTACAATTTTATGGCAATAGAGATTTGAAAAAAAAAAATTAGGGTATTTTTGTCCACTTACTAAAGAGTTATTTTTTTTTTAATAAAAGGTTAATTTAATACCCCAATTTTGTTTGGCATTTTCCGTAAAATTAGGAATAACTAATGCAATAAATGATTTTTAACATGTGCCTTAAAAGTTCTATACGAGTTTCCTCTTAGGGCTTTTTAATTAATAAAAAATAGTATGAGTTTCTTTTTTCTACAAATATTAAAAGCACTTCAAATGATATTAAAAGCTACAAATATTAATAGCTTAAAAAATCTTAAATTTCTTCGGCCACACTCAAATTCAAATCCCCTCTATCCCTATATTCAAAGTATTTATAAGCATTTAAAAAGGATAGTTTTGGAAAGTTTGCAACATTTATGCTTTGACTTTTTAAAATGGCAACTATTTTGGGACATTTTAAAATTGAAAAGATGAAGAAAAAAATGAAATGGAGAGAGAGAGATTGATTAAAGCTGTATTTAGTTCAAGGATTTAGGAAGAAATTTGTGGATAGAAAAAAAAAAATAAAGAGAAAAAATTAATTAACTTTTCCCCTTTTTTTTCATATTTGTCCATCAAATTATTAATTCAAATTAAGGCCGTATTTGGTTCAAAAATTTAGGAGAAAATTTGTGGAGGGAAAACAAAATAATTTTTTTTTGAATAAATTAATTAACTTTTCCCCCTTTTTTTCATATTTGTCCATCAAATTATTAATTCAAATAAAGGTTGTATTTGGTTCAAGAATTTAGGGAAAAAATTGTGAAGGAAAAGAAAAATAAAGGAAAAAAATTTAATAAATTCATTAACTTTTCCCCCCTTTTTGTCCATAAAATTATTAATTCAAGTTCAAGAATTTAGGAAAAAAATTGTGGACAGAAAATAAAAATAAAGAAAAAAATAAATAAATTCATTAACTCCCCCCCCCCCCCCCCCCCCTATTTTTGTTTATAAAATTACTAATTCAAATAAAGGTCGTATTTGGTTCAAGAGTTTAGGAAACAATTTGTGGAGAAAAATGAAGAAAAATTCGTTAACTTTTTCTCCCTTTTTGTCCATAAAATTATTAATTCCAATAAAGGCTTCATTTGGTTCAAGAATTTAGGAAAAATTTCTGAAGGAAAAATAAAAATAAAAATAAAAATAAATAAATAAATAAATAAATTCATTAATTTCCTCCTTTTTTGTCCTTGGAATTATTAATTGAAACATAGCCTAAACAGATCATGAGAACAATAAATGAAACACAAATGTATTTTATTCTGATTCTCTGTCCAAACTTACCAAAATAATCTAAGATTTTATTGCCTTTTTCTATCCTGCTTGATTTGGAAACTACTTCTAAAAATGAGTTATTTATTGAAGTGGCCTCTTGAATGGAACATTCAGTTTTGATTCTTTACTTTACATGGGTTTTTACCACTAATTCAACCCCTAACGCCCCGTTTGGTGGCAATGAATAGAGCAGTTTCTTTTTTGTCCGTTTGATCACTTGGTTTTTTAGATGGTCCGAATCATTTTTTAGCAAAGTTTTATG
>BRYE01000020.1:15741142-15743642 GCA_030159115.1 Actinidia arguta var. hypoleuca
TTTTTAATTAATTTTTTTATTTTTTATCAAATTTATTTATTTTTTATCAGTTTTATTTTTATTTTTTTATAAATATATTTTTATTATATGTTTGTAATCTTTTACTTATTTTTTAGTTATAGATTTTGAGAACCATTATTTATAAAAAATTTAAAAAATATAAAATATAGATCAAAATAAAAAGTATATATATAAAAATAATAAAAAATACTAACAATTAATAAGAAAAAATACTAATAACTTGCAAACAAACTCTTTTTTCAAATGGGCATTCATATTTTTTAGTCTTATTTTTTTTTTAAGGATTACTCATCAACCAGATATCGTGACAGTTTGTACTTTTCTCCTCTTTCACATATAAGATGGCACTTTGATAACTTGTTGCCTTTTAAAGTAGCAAAATTTTTAATAACTAACACAATACCATTTTTCAGATCAACTGTTTTCGCACAATTCATCATATTTTTTCTACTTTCGAAATATCTATAAAAAAATATAATGAAGATGTATAAGTGCAACATTATCCAATTTTAACAAAATTTATCTACATACAAAATAAATAACGATAATAACTAAATTGATCTGTGATAAATTTGGTTGTATAATCGCGACTATTGTTGGAGATACTCTTCCTACTAGGAACATCATTCTTAAATGATCAACTATTTAAAAATAAACCGAAGTAGTCATCTATAATGTTTTTTTATGAATTACGAAACGCGATGGCTAAGAAGATAACTTTGTTATATGAAGATAAAAGGAGAGGAAGAGAGGAAGAGAGCAGTGGAGGGAGGTGTGACTGAATATTGACTGAAAATGAAGTGTGAGATGATGATTTAAAGAGAGGGGTGTCGGGTTGGGAGTAATTTAAAGGGAGGGAAAAGTTCTGACATTTGTCAAAAATTAAACAAAATTTTTTTAAAAAAAATAGGGGGGGCAGGTTAGGGTGGTAATTTAAAGGGAGAGTGAGGTTCTGACATGTTTCAAAGGTTGTAGGTAATTTAAAAGGAGGAGATGTCATGACATGTGTCAAAAATTAAATAAAAAAATAATAAAAAAAATTGTTAATTTTTTTTTAAAAAAATTATTAAAAAAACTAAACTAAATAAAAATTAAATAAAACTAAAAAAAGAAATGCATGTGGATTGATTTTGTTGTGGTATAAATCTGGAAGAGCAACCAACAGTTAGAATTGTTCATTGGCCTAGGCACTGAACCTCGACAAATATTTGGGCGACCTGCGCAGAATGAATAAACGTGATCGGCCGAGGTGAGGCCGCTCAAAACTCCTCCGACGTGTGTATCAGACCAAGACAATTAGGAGATAATTATAGGTGATGTGAGCGAGCATAATAATAACAGTGTGTGTGGTGCATGTGTTGAGCGTACCTCTTTATAATGGGGGAGCGACTTTTATATAAACGGAGTAATAAGTCGTGTAAATGAATCACGGCGAGTTCCTCGGAAGGATAAGTATGGGAGGATATCTTAATAAATTTGGAGAACGTAAGAGGATGCTATTTGATGAACAGTCCGTATTTCTAGGCATTGTGATGGAGCTGTAGTATATTGGAGATAGTTCTCTTATAGATGAGAAATTCTCAAGGAGATGAACTCTGATGTGACAGACTTCTACGGTAATGGAGTCCTTTTGGAGAACAAGTCTTCATGGAGATGATCTCTAACTTGGCGAGGTAGACTACCTCGCCATGTGGCAATCTGGAGAGCATTTTGTATAGGCGAAGTGGAGTTCGGTTCTTTAATTTAGGCGACCAAGAATGTGGGGGAGCGAACCCTTGGGCAACTTGCACTACTTGAAATATTTAAAACGAAGAAGTGTCGTGTGTTTTTCTCACATAAAATTTGATTGAGTTATAATTTCAAAAGAGGGGGAGGAATATAAAAGTAATTGTCGTAGGAAAAAGGGTAAGGGTAGGGTAGGGTAGGGTAGGGTAGGGTAGGGTGGGGTGGGGAGAAGTAATTTGCTCTTCGATTAGCACTGACCAGCCACACAATTGGCTAGCGAGTAGCGCCCACAATTACCATAATGATTTCCACTATAGGATAATAGTCCTCCGATATGACCTCCGTTTTTTTAACAATATCCCTGTTTTTTCACAACTTCATAGTGGTGGGCGGGGGGTTGAGAGTAATCTTTCATCTTTCTCTTGGCATCTTCAACCAATATTTCATAGTCACCAAATTCTTGAAATGTCTCTCGCTCATCTAATTTTTAAATTTTTTGATGGTTTAACACCAGTTTATCAGAAAGGCGAGTTTTTGAAAGTGTAATAAAAAGAGAAATGCAGTTGAATTTAAATGGAGAGATATGAAGAAATATTCATAATACAGTTAAGCAGAGTGGTTCAGATGAAAAAATGTTAAATATAAGTAAATATGTCATAAACACATAAATAAAATAATAAAGTTGTGGTATTAGGTACTTCTTTTTTTCTAATTACAAATTCAATCCTTGAATTTACTAAAATGGGCATAAACT
>BRYE01000020.1:15758642-15761142 GCA_030159115.1 Actinidia arguta var. hypoleuca
TTTGGATTCTGAATTGAGTGAGATAAAATGAAAAAAAAAAAAAAAATTAGAACCGTTTAGACCAATTACTTAACGCTATTTAACTTGTTGACGGTTAGGCTATCTCATAAATACTGCACAAGTGCCATGCGTGACGACCAAATTCAAAACACAAGCCCAGCTAATCTCTCTTTCCTAATCTGGCAACCAAATATGGTGTTACGTATTATAATTTTAGTAATACAGACACTTGCCACAAATCCTTCCTATAAATAAAAAAATCACATCCATTCTTTCTTTAAACAAAAGTTTTTATAGCGTCAAAAGGATAGAAGATAATAAGATTTGAAATGGATCTCGAATCAAAATAGCCGAAAAGGGTCACAATCATAATGCTCAATCATAATCAAGGTCAAGGATTGGAAAGGTAATCTTAGAATTTTTCCAGGTTCAAGCGGTAAGAAATTTAAAAACATAGAATACCCTAAAATTTAAGTTTGTTCCAAATAAACAAATGTTTCCATCATTTCACCGACAACACAGAAAGAGGGTATAGTTTTTTTTTTTTTTTTTTTATTATTATTATTTTGGCTGGTGGGTGGGTGCGTGGATGGTACAAGGAATTATTGCAAAAATTTATGAAAGTATGCCTTCTTTTGGCTTTAGTGTGAGTGGATCCTTTAAACCAAGTGTATTATATGGGGCCTGGAATATAAAGATGCTTTATTTGTAAGTGGCAAGAGAACCATTGACATACTACAGAGGAAAAGTTATCCATATCCAAATATCTAAAGATATGAGTTACCTTTTTAGATTGCATGAAAGATGCATTCTGTTCATTTCTCATTGATTCTCTCTCTATATAAAAGAAAGGGTAAATTACACTGACCTCCCCTGATGTTCTGAGTTAATACACTTCTAAGATGAACACTTCCGATGTGATAGTCCCTGAGATGAATCTGTAGAATATATAGGAACCATCGGGAAGGAGATGAAGAGGCTATATCTCTCCTTCCTGATCTAAACTTATTAAGGTGGTTAGGGGAAAAAATCCAGGATCCCGTATTAGGTTTGGCACCACCTAATTCGAGCTCTAACTCGGACTCTAGATCAAAGTCCTGGGCACACCCAGGGCTGCCTCTCGAGCTTAGATCAGATGGTAGTATCTCCATTTTTTTAGTGGAGTTTTATCTCTTTCTTGTACCGATGTTGGTCTTTATTTTGCAATAATGTCGAAGAGAATTAGTCTATTGAAGCTTGCCCAGAAAGTGGAGGAGAAAAAGGGCCAAGAGGGGTCCAAGACTGCCACCTAGTCCACCAAGGGCGTGGTGATTCATAAGAAGCGACCACGGGAAGAGGTCCCCAAGTCTTCGCTCAGTAAAAAGGGCAAAATCGATGATTCTAAGGGAAAATAAACCATGCCCCCACCCGAAGTTAAAAAGACCAAATCCAATAAGGGGGCGAACCGAGATCCCAAGCAGCCAGCTGCTGGAAAGGGCGCCTCGACCAAACCTGGCGGCGTGCGGGGACTTGGAGCCTCTATCATGGTAAATGCTGCTGTAGTGGAGAAAATTCTAGCTAGGGTGATCCTTCCCACCAACAAGGAGAAAGTAGATAAACTCTCCTTGGATCAGGTGGTCACCAAACTCCTTTACATCCTCGAACATGTATCTGTTCTCTTTCATTTTTGGTTTTTCATCTTACTATTAAATTCAAGGTGCTCACGAAAACTTATTTATAGTAAGGGGTTGTGCTCGGGTTATCCTTCGCCGTCCGGAGTAGGGACATTGGTAATTACCTCGCCTTTTAGCTTACCCAAATAGACTCAGCCGAGCTCGAGATGGTCCGAGTTTTAATACAGACCACAGAATTGGAAAAGCTCTTAACTGATTTCAACGAACAAGAGCAAAAGGCCATCGAGGATCTGAAGGAAAAATCTAAAGCTATGATGAGGTTGGAGGCAAAATTGGCTGAGCTGAAAAGGAACAAAGCCCTTGCCAAGAAGAAGACTGTTGAGGATTTCAAATCTTCTGATGAATTTCAAGAGGCCGTAATAACCTTGGCATCTGCATATTTTGGCAAGGATTTTGATTTTTGCGAGAGGCAACTTGCTTATTACCATCCCAATATCGGCATAGACCTCGATAGCATGGAAATGGATCGGGACCTTATCGAGCGAGAAAAGGCTAAAGCCGAGGAGGAGGGGAACAAAGAGAAGGAGGACGAATAGGAAAAGGGCGAGGAATCTACAAGACCCCTCTCTCCTTGAACACTTGTAAAAATTTTCATAAAATTTTCCATCCCTATAACGACGTTCTGGCCTCCTTATTGTAATACCCTGACCCTTAATTACATTTACTGTATTATAGAAATAGAAAATTTTAAAATTAAATTAAATCATTTAATATGTTTAGGGTGAAATTGAGAGATCTATGACTTTTAGGATTAAATTAATGAGAACATTTAGATAAAGTAGTTACATTAATGTTAGAGGGGCTGAGGTGTAATTTATTAATTGAAT
>BRYE01000020.1:15763642-15768642 GCA_030159115.1 Actinidia arguta var. hypoleuca
TTCTTGGTCTGTACTCAATGTGGAACTCGCTCAGCTCAATGGACCATTTGAGGAGCCTTTCCGAGGTGTCAGGTCGCTGGAGAATTTGCTTCAAAGGTTGGTTAGTCAACACAGCAATAGGATGCTCTTGAAAATAGTAGCAATGTCTTCTAGCGACAATCAAGAGGGCATATGCGAGCTTTTTAATTTTTAAGTACCTGGTCTCAGCTCCCATGAAGACTTTGCTTACATAATATACTAGTTTTTATATTTTGCCCTCTTCTCGAATAAACACTGCACTTACTACTGTTGGCAAAATGAAAAGGTATACAATGAGCTCCTCGCCTATAATGGGTACTATAAGCAAAGAAGGCGAACCAAGATACTTCTTCAACTGTTGGAATCCTGCCTCAGATTCATCATTCCATTAGAAAGTTTGATTTTTTCTCAAGATCTTGAAGAATGAGAGGCATTTATCAACTAATTTAAAGATGAATCAGTTAAGGGCAGTTACTCGACCAGTCAATTGTTGTACTTCGTGAATATTTCTAGGTGAGCTCATTGCGAGTAGGGCTTGTATCTGGTATGGGTTTGTCTCGATCTCTCGTTTGGTCACTAAAAACCCGAGGAACTTATCCGAGAAAATACCAAAAATGCACTTGGAAGGATTTAGCATCATTCGGTATTTCTGCAAGATGCCGAATGCCTCCTCTAGGTGGGCGGTGTGATCTGCAACCTTAAAGCTTTTGACGAGCATGTCATCTATGTACATTTCTATTGTCTTCTCAATCAGCTCTCTGAATATTTTATTTACCAATCTTTGATACGTCGCCCCCGTATTTTTCAAACCAAATGGCATAACTTTGTAGCAGTATAACCCTCTCTCAATAATAAAATAAGTTTTCTCCATGTCGGGCGGATGCATCTTGATTTAGTGATATCCGAAGAAGGCATCCATAAAGCTGAGAAGCTCATGTTTGGAGGTGGCATCAACTATCAAGTCAATTTTTGATAAAGAAAAACTATCTTTTGGACTTGCCTTGTTAAGGTCGGTGAAGTCAACACATACTCTCTACTTTTTCTATTTTTTGGGACGACTACAACATTGGCGAGCCAATTAGGATAATGGGACTCTCTAATAATATTGGTCTTGATGAGTTTTGCTAACTCTTCTTCTATGACTTTCAGTCGCTTGGGGGCAAATTTTCTTCTTTTTTGGTGAACTAGAGGATAGTGAGGGTTATTAAATAGTCTATGAGTGGCGACCTGAGGATTTATTCATTGGACGTTGCCTTGTGACCATGCAAAGATATCATAGTTCATTTTCAAAAATTCCACCATAGCATTCCATAATTCTTCAGTTAGCTATTTCCCAATCATAACGTGGCGATCTGGATGGTCTGGATGAATAGAAACTAGAGTAACTTCTTCCAAAGACTTCGTGTTCTCTGACTCTCTAGGGTCCACTAAGGTAATTTCTTCCATCTCGTCTCTTAACGCCTCTATATCGGCATCGGTGATCTGTAATTGCTATTGGCTGCTTAGTTTGGGAGGAGATTCAATCTTCATAGCTAAGATGAAACATTGTCTGGCCACTTTCTGATCGTCCTTAACCTTACCTATCTCAGTTGAAGTGGGGAATTTCATCTTCAAGTGATAGGTTGAGGTGATCGCCCTTATTCCCCCTTGAGTTGGGTGACCTAGGATCGCATTGTATGGCGAAAGGTAATCCACCACAATGAAATCCTACCACACAGTGGTCTGGTGAGGCTCTGTTCCTAAGGTCACTGGCAGCTTGATCCAGCCAAGGGGGTGCGTTGTGTTTCCTCCGAATCTGACCAGAGGAATGTGAAATGGATGCAGCTTATCTAACCTAATTTTTATTTTGTCAAAGGTCGAGATGAATAAGATATCTTCCGAACTTCCATTGTCAACTAGTATCATTTACAAGTTGAAATCAACTATGAGGGAGATGCAAGCCCCTTAGGTCATCCTTGGTGAAGGTAATAGGCAAATGAGCTCCATCTATAGGCGAGGAAAGATTAAAGACTTCTTCTTTTGCTTGCCCACTAGCGCTCCTAGCGTGCCTTTTTTGAGACAAGTTCGAACATACTCCTGATTCAAACCCTCTGTGGATCACCTGTATGTCCCTCATGGTTGGTCTATTGTCACCATATCTCCTTTCTAGTGAGTCAAGAAGTGGGTGATCTGAAACATACTTCCTTAGATACCCTTTCTTAATAAGGTCGTCTATTTATTCTTTTAATTGAAAATAATCTTCAGTGTTGTGCCCGTGATCTCGGTGGAACTCATAATATTTATTCTTATCCCTTTTTTAAGGATCGGTATTGATTTTTCTAGGCCACTTGACGAATTCCTCGTGCTTAATCTCCGTGAGCACCTGGGCGACGAGAGCGTTGAGAGGGGGCAATATCAACTCAGGGTGGCAAGGTGGAGTACGAGGACGCCTATCGTTGATTCGTTGCCTCAAGTCTTGGTCTGGCCTCTTGTTCCTTGCCTCGTCCCTGTAGTTCATTCGTTTAGTGTCAAGTTATTTCCTCTTGTCATCCGTTCCTCGCCTTCTTCGTTTAGCCTCGGCCAACTTCTCTGCGGCAATGTACTTGTCAACCTTGCTTTGAAGAGTTAACAAGGTTTTAGGGATATTCTTTGAGAGGAAATCAAACAATGGTCCTGGGCGAAGTCTCTCCATCATGGCCATCACCACCACCTTGTCACTGGGATCCTCTACTTCTAGAACAACCCGATTGAACCGCTTCACATAGTCCTTCAAACAATGGTCCTGGGTGAACTGTGAAGAGGTGAGAGGTGTTTTTCTGTCTGACCCGACAACTCATGAAATTGGCGATGAATAACTTGCTCAGTTCATCAAACGAGTCATTGATTCCCGAAGATAGTTTTTTGAACAATGACCTCGCCAACCCCTTTAAGGTAGCTGCGAAGGCTTTACACATAATTTCATCAGAATATCCCTAGAGTGCCATCAGGCTTTTGTATGAATCCATATGGTTTATAGGATCCGTTTTCCCTTCATAGACCCCGAACTGAGCAGGTAACTTAAATTTGGAGAAGACTCTGGTCTTCATTACTCTTTTTTTGAATGGATGTTCAGTCTATTTGATCAAAGTATTCACGGTTACTGGCGCACTCACACCTGTATTGATGGTGGCAATACAGGCATCGAGGTCCTTGATCTTTTGAGTGGTGGATCTATCTTGGCGTCTGGGTGCTCGGTCATTGCGGTGAGGAGACCTCCCTCTCCTTTTGATTTCCTTGCCTTCTACTTTGGGAGTCTTCTTGGATGATCGGGATTCTATCGAGGAGGTAGAGCTTTCTCGCTTGGGACGGGGACTTGGTGATCAACGTCGCCGATTTTTGTTCGAACGTGCCCGTCTTGTACTTCGATGGCTTTGGGATTCATCATCGCTCAAACGTTGAGAGCGATGAGATCGTTGAACTTCTAAAATGGGTACTACAAGGGGAAGGGGAGAGTTGTTAGTGGTGAGGTGTTGTATTAGGCAAGCGTTGTTTTCGTTCATGATCCTTATCTACTCTGCTATATCGTGCATCTCACGGTGGAGACCCTCTAGATCTGGAGCCTGGCTGGTATTGGCTATTGGTTGAGCTCTATAATCCAAAGGGCTGCTGGCACTTGGTCCAGGTACCAAACGACTACACAAGTGCATAGAATGTTGAGAACTGTTGTATAAGAAAAGTGCGGCGTGATTTTCGTACGACCAACTAAGGAAGTATATCCTGGAGATATTAGAGTAAACATAGGATACTGTCATATGGATAATATCCCCCAATTATAAGGATTAAGTAGGAGAGGAATTCTTCCTAAGGACGGAGTCTTTGGGCGAGGTGAAAAATGACTTGCTGAGTTTGGAGCAAATTCTGGTAATTTGAACATAATATGGCGAGGTAAATAACTTGTATGGGAAGTTATAAATTTATCTCTCATCATCAGATGGAATGGCGTATTAATATTATCCATAAATCAAAAAAGGTGGGAAAGGTCATGATCGTAATGCTCAATCATAATCAAGTAAACTTAAAAAATATTGTCTCACTTTCTATTTAAAATAAAATTTATAATTTATTTGCCAAGTCACATCAGTTTTTTTGTCACATTAGGTGCGGAGTATTACGAGTACTATTTTAATAATCAATTGGTGCATTTTAAAATACATAAATCTATTATTTTAAATAGAATTTATGACATGAATCAATCACCGCATTGTAGTTGATTTAAAAATAAATGATAAAATAAATGACTCTAATTAAAATGTCATTGATGCATAGAGTTGTTCAGTTTTTCTGTCCGTATAAAGTAAACACTCTCTTCTCAAACTACATCACACGTTTACTTGATTTGGGTATTGATGTACAGGAAGTGGTGATAGAGAAGGGAGGAGGTAACTTTTATTTCTGTCTGGTTGCTCTCCACTGTTATCTGTTTATAAAAGCTGAATTCTTTTATTTTATGCATAATTGTCAAATATGTTTTAGGCATCCCGACGATGGGTTAAGTTACTGCCTAGACTGGGTGATCGACCAATTTTTTTTAAAAATTATATAGTAATTTTATATAAAATTTTGTCGCATATGTATTTGTTGTATGATATGAAAGATAATATAAATGGAAAACAAGATTTTTGGTTAATGATACTATTCTACACGCGCCTGGGAGTTTCATTGACTTCAAAAGTCATTTTCTTATTTTTATTGAAAATGTCAAATTGATTAAAATTATAAACAAGTGTCAATTAAAGTCACTTTCAAATTATATAGACGAATTCTAGCCTCACTAAACGAAAAAACTTAGTTCAATTTATTTTATGTTTTTGTGATGAATGTTTTAAATATTTTTTTAAGAAAAAGATTGCAGAAAATATTAGTAGGTATTCTCTCAAAATAAATTTCCTATGTTAGAATGACAATATTAGACCTGGCAGCTTAAATTTGGCGCTTAGGTGCCCGAACGACTGTCGATCACCTAG
>BRYE01000020.1:15783642-15788642 GCA_030159115.1 Actinidia arguta var. hypoleuca
TTTTTGTGTTTGATTGGTAATTCCATCTACAGTAATATAGTGTGACGTGATGTAATTTTGAGTTGAGGACTGATAAGCAACACAATCTTCAGATGCTCAATACAATCACTACTCCATCCCTATGAAGTCATAGATGTTATGTAGATATATGTACACAAAATGAGTGGGAAAAAAAATGAAAAGAGAACTCATAATATACATTGCTAGAGATGGAAAGTAATTGTTTTTTTGGAAATTTTGGATTGTAGTATTACTGTATTGAAACTTGAAGTTTTGGAAAGTACTGTTAAGGTTATTATACGTGATAGAGAGACAATGTAATTTGTTACAGCTTAATTAATATGATGTACAAGGAATTATATTCCAGCTAAAAGAGAACAAATAATGTCAAAAGTTCTTTGAGTAATTTTAGAGAGAGGATGAGTATATGTGTCCGACACAGCACACTTTTGCGTAAAAACGCTCATGCTTCTTAGCGTGCAGCCTGGTGCAGGGTTTCTCGCGAAGGTAGCTCTTCTGATAGTATTTTGTTTTTCTCCTTCGGTCTTCTTAGTTGATGCCGTAGAGCCTTTATGGTTTGCCAATTTTTTTTTTTTTTTGTGTGTGTGTTTGTTTAATATAGCAGTACGATGTATAGAAAACTATAATTACATCTCATCTTTGCAAAAGCTGGGTAATATGCATTTGTAAATGGGCAAATTTTAGCATTATTGTACATGGACAAATATAGATGTTTTTGACCATTTAACATTTTGGAAACTGAGGCTTTTAGTCTTAAGCCCCAATAGTGTACGCTTAAGCAGGAAATTTGGGTCATAATTCCTTGATTGTTTTCCATTTCTCTTCTGTTCATACCTAGAATTTATTGAGGATACTGATTTCCTTTGAATCAAACTCGGGTTGTTTTGTTTACGACATCTTGAATATCCTTAGAATTAAATGAATCTTTGTTGTGCGAGAGTAAATTATGAAATATCCGACTTCAGGCCAATTTCATGGACTCATTTTGCAAGATGCATATGAATGGTTATATTAATCAACCGTTGTCTATTATGTGGTTTTGTTAGCAATACTACGTTACTGTTGCTATTGTGTTATTATTAGTGGTAATATGTCTATAGATCCTCCTGTCCTTTCATATGTAGTTATTTCTGCATGATAGTTTGGCTCTTTTCACATCTTAAGCTTCTTGAACGATATGTCTTTCAATCAGATTGATCCAGAGCATATAGAGGCATTATATCAGTATGTTAAGTTTCAGTTTGAATGTGGAAAGAACCTGCTGCTGATTATTTGTATCAGTGCAGAGCTTTATGCACAAATAGTGAAAGGAGTTTGAGCGCATTATTGGGAAAGCTAGCAGCTGAGATATTGATGCAAAACTGGGATATTAGTATATTACTCTTGAAGAACTCAACCGACTAAAAGAAATTATTGACTCAAAGATTTCCATCTTGCATCCACCTCTATATTAACTAAATGCCTTTGATTCTGTGATGCAGAGCTTTGCATCACCGTTAAAGCAACTGCAAAGTAGAATATGGCTAATGCATTGGAGTCTATTCATCTTTTTCAACCATGACAGGGCGTACTTACAAACTGGTTAGTCAGCTTCAAGAACGTGCACAGGCACAGGTTGCTCGATAGATTTGGCGTTGAAGTTGCTACTCGTTTTCACTCGTGGGACTCTTATAATTGCTCTTCAGGTAGGATTAATTAATATTCAAAACTAGATAGAAAAGGGATACACAAATATTTTGAAGATATTTAAGTTGATGCTCACTTAAGGCATCTGGTTAAATGGTTTAACTAGTTCAGATTTGGGATATGAATGTATGCTAATTTGGTTGGTTTTGCTTGAAAGTATCTCATTTTTGTTCTGTTATCTCCCAAACTTGTTTTCGTTTTACGTCTGCCTGTTCTTCCGCTTCTATGGACATAATTTTTGTATGGTTTTCGATGGTTTGATGAGAAATCATGGACTTATGATTTTATCTTGTTTACGATTTTATAGAGTCTGGCATAGAACTCAGAGTATGCTTGGTGCAAAAGCTGCTTGGGAGAGTGATAATTAAGTATTGAAAATTGAATGCTGAATTTTTTAAGTTATAAATATGTTTGATTAATATTTAAGTGCTGAATTAAAATAATTTGTGTGACATGCGCGAAAAATTAAAATTTGAAATTTATTATTTTTAATTTCCTCTTTAAATTATTATATTCTTGAGTCATGAAGTTTAAAAGTCAAATTAAATAATGGGGTGGTAGTGTTCTTAAAGAGTTTCCTGCATTTCTCTTCTCTTCCATCCTATTTCCTCTTATTAAACTTGATCCATTCAAAAATAGGGTAGAGAGAAGGTATATTTTGGTACTACCTTGAACTGAAATTTCGGTTTCAAATTAAATTTCAGCCTTTTCGGAATCATCTCATCTTTTTTTCTCAGACGTCGCAACAGGCTGGAAATGAACATCATTTTCGTAATATCAACAACTACAAGTCTGTCTAAAAAATGATATAAGACTCAGAGAAATGAATTGACTGTCTCCGGGAGCAGCATATAAGTTGTTATCCTCCGTATAATCTCTGAAGGACAGGTAGGGGTAGGGGTAGGGGTCGCGGACATCTTCTTCTAGCGTTGAAATCAGCCTATCCCATTGCCTTGAAACCACCTGATTTGGATGGTAAGTGCTTATACTTGTTTTGTTGAAACGTGTTATATATGGTTGGAGACTTGGAATTTTGTAGCCTCAAAGCTTCTTTTGGTATATGAAATAGATTTCGCATTTATATAAGGTATGGCTATTCTTTTCAACTTATATTTACTATTGTTAACGTATCTTACGATACACAATAGGGATCCCGATTTGATAACACTGGATTTAGCCCCATTTTGTAAATGCCTAATGAAAGCATCCGTATTGGGAAAAAGATGAAAGATTCGTGACATTTTGTCAAATCTAAGACGGTCCATGCTGATTCATACAAGTATATATTCAAAACTATGTATTCATGTTTTGTTTTTTCACTTGGGTCCAAGACCAGTTTTCTTCATTTTCTGTTCTCTAGATACTCTCAGGTCAATTTAGTGACCCTTGTCGCATTGCAGTACGCGTTTTTTATTGATTTATGTAGATTACTCGAATAGCATCTCCCTCCTGCAATATTCAATAACACAAAGTTTATCAATTTCTTTATAGAGGAAAACGGTGTCCCCATGTGTGAACAGTTGTTTATGTTTTGTTCTTGCCCTCTTTTGGAGTCTTCTCTTTATGCTTGAAAGCATAGAAAACAAAAGCTTTATTGATTCTTGTGTTTATTTTTCGAAATTAAAATGAATGATGTTGTACAAAGCTTTGTTTCTATAGTTAAATCACAGCTCGAAAGACCTCTGGATTCGAACCATTGCACCTTAAAGTAAGCTAAGAGAGATCCGTAAGATGGATTCTTTGGGGTATCCTAAGACCACTTTGGTTTGCTTATAGAAGCATGATAATTGAAAACTAATGGGTTTAATGAATTACCCTTTCTTTGATATTCTGCCTTTTTGGGTACTCTACCCAAAAAAATAGGTTCATTATATTGGGATCTTAAGTTGATAGGTTGCTACATGAGGCATCTTACTTATAACTATAAATTTGGCCAAAGGGTATTTTTATTGGTTAATGGACAATACTAACAATAAAGATGAATTTCACCTTGCCTCTTGTAGTTTATACCATGTGCGAATTACTCCTTAATGTTTAAAAACCATCATATAAGGTATTTGTTGATTAAAGTACATATTTGACATCAGTTAATAGAATATGTAAATCGATTTTAATACCGTTAGCTTCCTCCTCACACACAATGAGAACCACACATACACAAATTTTTATTATATAACACATGTATATGAATATATTGTGTATAAGTACCGATAAAAAACCCAGCAAGGAGTGTGGTGGTGGTGGAGGACGGAGGAGGTGATGGTAGAGAAATGGAAGGGATTGCCCCTGTGGGAGTGGTAAGCGAGGAGAGAAAGTGGTGGTGGTAACATTAAGAGAGAGAAATAGTGGAGGAAGAAAGAAAACAAATTAATGGTGAAAATTTGAGGATTTTTTAAGGTGTTTTTATTTTCAGAACAGGTTCACTTGTTATTAGTTTAGATATAAAATAAGTTACTTTAGTTCACTAACTACGTGAAGTTATTGGTGATTTTCAAACGTGAATGAGATAATTCGCACCTTGCCCAAACCACACAAAGCAAAGGTGATTTTGCCCCAAAAATAATACTTTTAAATTTAAATTTCTAAAAGAAACTAACATGAAGGGAGTCATATTTATAAAATGTACACTAAAATATTGTGCCTATAATAATGTTACCATTACCGGTTCCCTTCTTTTATGATTGACTTAAGAGACTGGTATCAATTAAGACCCTTCTTGGACTGAGCGGTGCTTTTTAAAAATTATTTAAGCTAGTGCATTTCAATGACATCTGAACCACGACCACCCTCCAATATTCAAAGTTGGTTCAACAGAAAGTTTATTGATTTGATCCTTAAATTGTGGAAATAAGTGCCATAGAAGCACAATTATCAATGTGTGAGAAAGAGAATAGTTAATATATGTTTAATAGCGGTGATTTATGGTGTTAATTAATTGGAAGTTAATTTTGAAATCAAAACATTTCAGTTTTGATTCAGAATTATTAAAGTATTTTTTTTATGAAATTATTAACCCAGTTAATTGTTGGGTTAAATTCTGAATCAAAATATTTCAGTTTTGATTTAGAATTGAAAGCAGTGATTTATAATGCTAATTTATTGAAGGTTAAATTCTAAAATTAAAATTGGAGATTAAATTCTGAAATCTAAACATTTAAGTTTTGATTCAGAATTAAAAACAGTTGTCCAGTCTATAAGAAAACAATTCTTGCACTAGTTCATAGCACATAAAAAGAGAGCAACATTGTAAGAAAAATTGAGAGTTTTTTCCATTTGCGTCAGAGTCTCATCCG
>BRYE01000020.1:15796142-15798642 GCA_030159115.1 Actinidia arguta var. hypoleuca
AAAAATAGGGTGAAGACCTTGACCTTACTTAGAGCTAGGGGTGGGCATGCGTTGGGTGGGGTCTAAGTCAAACCCAGAACCGATTCGACCGTATGCGGTTCTAAATTTTTAGACACAGAATCGAACTGACCATCCGAAAAAACTAAACGATTCGGTTCGGTTCTTCAGTTCTTTCGGGTTCGAGTTAAGTCGGGTCGGGTTTACCCGATTCGTTTAAAATTTTAGTGAACACTAAAAAATACATATAACTCCTACACAATAACATATTTTTTAAAATAATACAAATCAACATCCAACATAATTTAAAATAATACAAACTGAACTACTCTGAGAACCATATTAATATATTATGGGTTCTGTATTCGGTTCTTCTTCAGATCGGGTCGGGTCGGGTCCGGAGAAAAAAACTTATAGATCCGAGAACCGAACCGGACGGGGCTATAATTTTTAGACCCAAAATCGAACCGATGAGATAGTAGAATCGAACCAATCCGACCCAATGAGATCGGTTTATTTCGATTCACGGGTCCAACGAATATTTTGGACACTCCTACTTCAAGCATCTCCACCAATACTTTCTAATTTTACTCTAAATTCTCTCATTTTAAGGGTTTTCTTTTTTTAAGGGATCAATTTTTGGAGCTTTTTTTAATATTATATTCGTCCAAACATTTTATAAAAATAGCACGTTTAGAAAATATTTTTAAAAAAAAATCCATTTTACCTTTTTATAAATTAATTTAAAAATTAAATTTATTTTGCCTTATAATAAGGATAAGACAATATAGCTTTTCATAGAATTGACTTCACCTAAAGTCGCTATTTGAAAATATCAACTAATAAAGAGGCAAATTCAACAAGTAAATCATTATCTGTTGTCTCTCTTCCCACTTGCCATCTCTCCCACCCCCTGTCTCTATCTCCTATGTTTTTTTTTGGTAAATTTCACTAATCTCCTTCAAGGTTTTTGGTAAATACGTATACTTTCACTGTAACTTTAGAAATAACATTGAGTTTTTTTATTTTTAAAATTAATGTTAAAATTTTTTTCTGAGCTAATTTTTGCGCAAAAATAACAAGATTGTCATTTGATTTAAGACTTTTAAAAAAAATATCAACACACCAATTAAAAAAAAAACAAAACATTCTCATTGTTTGCTTGTTTTTCACTTTGTCATCAATAAAAAAAAATAAAAAGTAATTGATCTAAATATTTACTTGTTAAGTACTCATAATTTAAATATATTAAAAAAACTTTGTTTTAAAAAATAAGTGAATATTTATTTATTTTAATTGTTGTATTGAGAAAAAAATTAAAAATCCTAAATTAAAGGTCAATTTTGTTATTTTTACACAAAAATTTAACTCCATAAAATTTTAATATTAGTTTTAAAAGTAAAAAAAATTAATACTATTTCTGAAACTACAGAGGCAATATATATATTTATCAAAAATGTCAGGGAAGGTTAGTAAGATTTAAAAAAAAAAATATAAGATGGAAGAGAGAGAGAGCAGCAACAAAAGATAATGATTAAGACTATGTTTGTTACTAGTTTTTTGGTTGATTTTTTTTAAGTTTATAAGCAAAAAAGTTTTAAAAAATAGTTTTTTTATTTTTTATTTTTATTTTTTTTGCTTATATTTTAGTTAAAATAAAGTCAAAAAAATAAAAAATTCGAAAAATCTTAACTTTTTTGGTAATAAACTTTAAAAAAAAATTAAATTTTAAGTAGTACCAAACGGGCCTTAAATTGCTTTCAGAAAAGCCATGTGGCGTTGTGGCAAGGCGAAATGGACCCAATTTTTAAATTATTTTAGAAAAGAAAAAATAGACTTACTTTTTAAAAAAAAAATTAAAACATATTATTGTTATAAAATATTTTAACAAATGTAATATTAAAAACATTATTTTTTAATTATACACGCAAACAATACTTCATATTTTTTTCTCCACTCTATTTAAATACTATTTTTTTATTTATAATCCAACCCCACCGCAACAAATCGTCCTGTGACACTGCCGACCATCGTGCGTCAGCCATCACCACCGACCAGTCTCTTGTCGTCTGCCCGTCAGACCATCGCCATCTCTCTCTCTGATTTGGTCTTCCCTTGTGCGCCTCTTCAATTGATGGCTGTGAATTGAGATAGGTTTACGGTTTTGAAAATTGGAGTTGAGGAATAGAAGAGAGAGGAGGGCCTGTGAAATTACTACCATGGAATTGGGATCCATTGAGAAGAAGATGGTGCTTTCAGTTCAATGAATATAAGAGAATTAATTAGAGTCTATCACAACTATGCCTTGTGGCATAACATGGTCCACTTGGAGTTGGTGAGATCTGAGTATTTCATCGACTGCCATATTTTTAAATCACTTGACCCAATCTCAAGTTTTAGAGTTGAACAAGAGGGGGAACCAGCACGATTGGATCATGGATTTTATAAAGAGAAATAAACAAAGAAATCGATAAGAAAGTGAATATGCTAGATTTCACTATTC
>BRYE01000020.1:15863642-15868642 GCA_030159115.1 Actinidia arguta var. hypoleuca
CGAATGAGCCAAAATTCCTCAAGTAGTGTCAAGTAGAATACAGGCATTGCATTTCCCGCATTACTCGTGAATATAACACCTCCAAACAAGTACATAATCAACTGATCCTTTGTAGCCTCATCTGGAGGGGTCAGAAACTTGCTCTCCAACCATGTCAGCTTCAGGTTGTCGCCTCTAAAAGCAGTTCGCGGCGGCACCCTTCCAAGTAGACAAAGACATAACTCATTAGGGTCAAACGCCCCACCAGGTCTTGTCACCGGGGCACATCAATCGGGAGGCCGATTAACATGGCGACATCCTGCAATGTGGGTATCATCTCCCCAACACGTAGATGAAACGTGTGAGTCTTGCGCCTCCATCGTTCAAGCAAGCTAATATCAAACTGTAGTCAAGATTTATGCCACAAATCCGGCTGATCTCATAAAATCCGGATGCAATAACAAAGGGACGAACACGCTCATCCAAATCGTAAACCTGATGTGGCTAGCGAACTGTCACTGGATCACCGTCCTGAAAAATAAGTAATTTAATTACTATTGATAAATAAAATATAATCCATTCAAAATCAAATAATATAATACAGGTCCAGTAACCTGTTCGCTCCAAATATCCTCAGATCGGTGCTGGTCCTACAAAAATAACACTGCCATATCATCTAGACCTGGAGTAGCATGATACATGTCCTCTAATGCGCCTCTAGTACGAGCTGAAAAAAGCGCCTCTAGTCCGAACCATGTCGACCCTAACAACAATCGCATAAACAATATAATCAACAATCGCATAAACAATAGCATAATCAACAATTTAGTATGAAAGCAACAATCACATCATTCTTCTAATAATTGCGCCATTCTTGTAATAAACAATTGAGTACGAAACAACAATTGCGCCATTCTTCTAATCAACAATCGCATAAACAATAGCATAACCAACAATCATATTTATATCAAACTATATATAACCAACAATATAATTTCAAGTTAGAAATTCATACCTCAAATTGAGTACAAAGCACATGCTAAAGAAGTCAACCGAGCACTTCGGTGTCCCAATGAGCACCCGAGATGCGAACTGATGTGGTAAAGTGAGAAAAATTTAGGGCAAAAGAAAAAATTGGGGGAAAGGGGAAAATGGTTTGGGCAGGGGTGGCGGTTAGGGGTGAGTGGGTACTGAGATAAGGAGAGAGAGAGAGAGAGAATCTTAGAGTAAGAGAGTGAGAGAGAGGAGAGTGGTGGTGGTGGTCACCGAAGTGGTGTCCGGCGAGGCGGAGACAGACTGAGAGAGTAGCGCAAGAGTGGTGGTCGAAGTGAAGGAGGGGGCAAACAAAGAGAAAGGACAATGGAGGAGGCGACAGACAACGGGATGCAGGGGAAGGACCTTGGCCTTTTTTTTACCCTAGTCACCAATGTCATTGGCGACTCTAGAATCGCCAGTGTCATTAGAGACTCTTGAGTCGCCAGTGACACTAGTGACTCTCTCAAACGCGTTATTTCTCTAAATAAGTTTTCAACTACGTTATTTTCTAAAAAAAATTTGAAAATGGGTTAAAAAACAAAAAAAACAAATTTTCACCCAAGTATTCCATACACATATGTTCTTTAAAAAATATTAATTAAATTCTTGATTTTTCAAAATATTCATCAATTCAACTCCCAATGCTAACTCTAATCAAATTAATGACAGAAGTGATATACGTGACAAATTTTTTGACTCAGCCTATCCATGTCAACGTTTGGAAGGAAAACTTAGTCTTATTTTCTCAAGGTTGTTAAAATCAGGATCCCACGTGTGATTGATCAGAGGACTTGTGGATCAGATTGTCGAATTGAGAATCGGAAGATTCTACTTTTAATATAAAACAACGAGAAAAATATAATATGCATTAAAAAATTATAAAAATAAATTTAAAGAATAAAATTAATATAATGCATTGTTAGCTATAAATAAATAAATATAATGCCTTTTATATACAAACATAAATTTGGTGTTATGATGATAAGATGTTCCTTGATAGGGTGTGAGTGATTTGTATCGGATAATTCACTCTTCGCGCGTGGTAAAAGCGTAAATAGTTGCAGAATTACGCGCATTTTGTGCTGATGCGAAACGTCCGTTATTAGTTACTTCGTTTGGAATATGCTTACGTGTCGTACCGTGTATGATGGGATGACTATTTGCCTGAAATGTTTGTTACGTTACGCGTTACGAGAATGTGATAATAAATCCGGGTTATTATCCACTACTCCACCTTCCACACAAAATTTCTACACCCGCCACCTGTGTGTAGGCCACAGGGCAGTATATAATATGGGTTATCAATGCAACCATGAATGTGGACCATTAGATGATAATCCCCCGATCCTCATTGGATTGGTTTGGGTTGGTTCTACCATGTCCATAGTTCGATTTTGGGTATGAAAATTAAAAACATATCCGGTTCGGTTCGAGGCCTTGAGCCTGTAAGTTTTTTTTATCCAAAAAGACCCGATCCGACCCGACCTGAACATGGAACCGAAGTTAGACCCGATCGTATAGTATTACCGTGCACTCACCATACACAATTATTGCCCATGCTATATAAATCAATTAGAATTTTGTATTTTTTAATGTTTTTCAAAATTTTAAATGAACCCGGTCAACCCGACCCAACCCGAATCCGAAAGAACCGAACCGTTCAGTTCGGTTCCTTTGGACAGTCGGGTCGAGTCGAGTCTGAGGCTAAAAATAGAGAACCGGTCAAGATCAGGTCGATTCTAGGTCTATTATAGAACTGACCCGAACTGACCATAAACACTCTTACTATTGAGGGTTGAAAAACATAAATTATATATCAATCTAGTATTTTTTTAGATTTATAATTGATTGAGATAGTCAGGTAAAGAATAACTTTTCTATCAAAATAAAATGATATGATTTAGATAAATATTTTTAAAATATATATTACTTTTTAAAAAAAAATTATAATTGATTGAGATAATCATTTAAAGTATAATTTTTTTGGCCAAATAAAACGTTATATTTTAGATAATATTTTTAAATATATATATTAATTTTTATAAAGGAAATTAAATTTCTAGATAAACTTTATTAATCACTAGTTTAAAAGAGACAACTAAGAAGTTTTCTAAAAAAACTTTAAAATGAAGATAAACTTGACAAAAAGGTGTTAAAATTAATAATTAGAAATTGTATTTTTTTTAAAATTTTAATCTGAAAATATTAAGTTTTCAAATTTAACTATTTGTTTTTGTCAAAACTTTGGAAACTTAACTAAAATCCAAAAAGGTTGTTAAGAATCATAAGGAAATAAGACATGGTAAGAAATCTTGCTGGTTGAATATTTCTTGTTAAGGTAGTCATAAACAATTAAAGCATTTGATGTGAACCCCTTACTTTAAATTCATGATGTCTAATCCTCTTTAGTTGGTTATACATATATTGGATTTAAGTCAATTTGAGTTGAAGCATGTGAGAAAGTTGCAATCACTAATTAATTTTGAGTTAAAAGTAGGTGAAAAAGGTTATTTATGAGTTAAAATATTGAACATTTATTCTTTTTTTATCCAAATTATTCAACCAATAAATAGTTGACAACTGGATATATGCATGTTCAAATACTACAATGACACGTAATATACATGATAGATTTTCTAAGAGATAATGACGTGTAGATCATCAGTTTAAAGAGGCAATTATTAGCAGTTAACATAAAAAAAAAAAATGATAAATTTATTCGAATTAGGATCGTGATAAGAAATATGCATGTTTCAATACATATTTCACATATCGCAAGATAATTTTTACTAATATGTATATACTTTTTACACATATTAAGCGGTGGTTAACATTTCTTAAAATAAAACAAAAACATACTCTATAATTTGTTGCCTTGTGAGTGTTTCATAGCGGAGTTAGATTGATTTCATAATCGTAGCTTTGTAATTTTAATTTATTTGTTTTAAAAAAATTATCAAAAAGTATAATCTTAAAAAATTGACCATCCATTATATCTTAAAACAAATATGATTTGTGAAGGTAAGAGTCATCAAATCAAATAATTTAGGTGGACTATATTGGGCCTATCGAAAATGGATCACACACACCAATTAAGAACCCTAGAAAAGCTGATTCTCTGCTTAATTAATCCCCTTCCTACTAGTGAAAGGGATGCTAACCAAGAAAGGAGAAATTATATATATAATTTTACCTTTTTAGGAACTATTATGAAACCTATCAAAAATCAATTTTTTTTACAAACTTTTATTTATTTTCTATAAAAAAATTCCTTCATTTTATTTTCCTTTTTTCTATTTTTTGCCCTTTTCCTTTTTTCCTCCACAAATACAATTCAAAAATAGGTTAGTCCTAGTATTCAAAGTATCAAATCAATAGTAGGATTCATTATGTTAGAGAGAGATTTTGTTGTTGTTGTTGAAGAAAATACATTTATGTTGTGTTCGGATTAAAGATTTGGTGGAAGAAAGAGAAAAGAAAAGAAAAATATTAAACGATCTGATGATTCATATTTAATATTTTTTTTAATATTTCTCTTTCCTCTGTAATGTTTTATCTAAATTCTTAATCCAAATACAATTTTCAAAGTTTAACTTTCCTTGCATTTTAAGGGTAGTTTCTTGGGCAAGTTACGATTCATTACTTTGACAATAGGGAATGCCCCCTTTGAGGTCCTTAGAGAAACAATAGAGGAGCTAAGAAATGTAACCACCAATGGGATGTCTAGCCATCTCAGGCAACCTATTAGAGCTAACCTTATAGGATATCTTTATCTCTACTCCTAGTCCTTGAAAATTTCAAAGTAGATACAATATTTCCATTTATGAAATTGGGAAGTGGAGTACGCATCCCTTATTTTATAGCCAAGTTTGTCAAAGAAAGAGACACATCACACTTCAATTTTCATTATAATGACATTTACATTACATTGATTTAGAGTAATCGAGTTAAAGTCGTGATCGACTCGCAAAAAATTGTTAGAGGTC
>BRYE01000020.1:15893642-15901142 GCA_030159115.1 Actinidia arguta var. hypoleuca
TTTTTTTTTAATAGCAAAAAGACATATACTCCAAGTCTTAACCGACAATTTTAGCGTTTCCATTAAAAATGGTCGAAAAGGTCAAGTACGGTCCCACGACTATAAATATCCTTTTGTTGTTTTGGTCATGTCCAACGAATTAGATTATTGACTTGAGAGGTCTTAGCTCATCTGTAGTCCAATTTTGAAGTATTTTTAGTTTTATTTTTATTATAAATTTTATTATTTTGTTTTAATATTGTAAAAAATTACATTAAACAAATACGAATTAATAGTCGATCAATATCAATTTATATTAAGATAAATATGTATAATTATGTATACCGCATTCATTTATTAAGTTATAAAGTAGTACTAAATGAATAGCAATTTGTATCCGATCAATA
Organism: Actinidia arguta var. hypoleuca; assembly: GCA_030159115.1. Lineage (NCBI taxonomy): Eukaryota > Viridiplantae > Streptophyta > Magnoliopsida > Ericales > Actinidiaceae > Actinidia > Actinidia arguta. Next base: position 15,894,029 of record BRYE01000020.1, read on the forward strand.
TAATTTTTCACAATATTAATCTTCACGACGAAATATATAATATGAACAATTTTATTGTGGTAAAAAATTAGGGTGACCAACCAACAGTCAAAATTGCTCTTTTACCTCAATTCTGCACCTTGACAACAACTCGGGCGACTTACACAAACGAACAAACGTGACCGGTCATGGCGAGGCCGCTCAAAACTCCTCCGACGTGCGAATTAGACCAAGACGAGAATAAGATAAGCAGTGTAAAAACAGAGCTATCTGTGTGTGTATACAATGATTAAATTGTACCTTTTTGTGATGGGGGAGCGACATTTTTATAGATGGAGAATGGAGAGCCGTATAAGGAAGCACGATGTGATCCTCAGATGGGTAAGTATGGAAGGAGATTCCGAAGATATCGAAATGATATTAGAAGATTACCATGTGGAGAGCAATCCGCAATTATAAGAATTGTAATGGGGATAATTTCCTTGTAGAGGTGGAACCATTGTAGAGAGAGCCCTCTTGGAGATAGCCTCTGGTTTGGTAACATAGATGACATCGCCTAAAGGCGAGCTAGAGAAAGGTTTGTACACATCAGCGAGATGGTCCATTGATGATAATGCGATGGGCGACTAGGACTATGTTAATGTTATGGCGACGTGACATTTTGGCAAGGAATCTGCCTTGGAATATCGACAAACGAATATTTTTCCCACATCAATAGTCCCTTACTCGAGATGCTTAAGAGGGACATTTTGGGATCTACGAGTAGCACACGAAGTAACTGCCTTATGATGACATGGGCGAAAAATGATGGTGTATTTCTATCAACTGACACGTGGAGAAATGCATTAATGGCGAAATAAAGTTTTCGTATGTTTAGGCAGGTGTAGCGGAAGCTTTTGGAAGGAATGACGATTTTAGTCCTTAAAGTTCAAAGTGTCGCGTAATCTGGGACGTTGACATAGATAAATCTCAGCCCTCGGAACTTCTTATAAATTGGGGGCTTCCCCACTCATTTGTACTCTTCTGCTTTTGCTGCCAAATTGTTGACCTTACTCCGACGTTCACCTCGCCCTCGTTAGCTCACCAACAATCCCACACCTGATCTTCAATAAGTATCGTTTGCTAGATTCATCTCAAAAATTTACGTAGTACATGTTCAGTAGATCCAAGGTAGGAGACTCAAACAATCTAGAAGATTCCTTGCCGTCTTGGATATCCGAACATCTAGAAGAGAGATCATCATATATGACTGACGGGTTGAATTAACACCCTTCCTATTTCAGGGAGGAAACTCATACCTTCGACGATAATCCCTTGATAGGTGAGGCTAACCAACCTACTAAACCCGAGGAGGATCTCCATAGCCCCAGGGATAATCCCTTGGTCGCCACCCCCCTTCCGGTTGATTTAGGGACTAATATTATGACTACCGACGAGCTTGATTCTCTTAAAGAGTCTTGTTACTTCCCTTCAAATGTCCAAATTAGGATGCCCGAAGAAGGCAAGACCATTGCTTCAACCCGCTCGGGTGAAGTGGCCTTCAATGAGGCTGCCTTTCAAGCTGGCCTTCGTTTTCCTATCCATCCTACCATCAGTATAATCTTACAATTTTATAATATGCCATCTCCCTCTTCGAGTCCAGCTCGTCCCCAACACGTGGAGGAGTGTCGTATGCGCAATAGCGTTGTTATGATCTTATAAATATGCCATCTCCCTTTTCGAGTTTAGGAACCTATTCAGCCTTAATAAAAATCTTAAGCCGAATCATAGATGGCTATACTTCAAGGCGAGGCCAAAAAAGACCCTGCTCAGAGGATATCCCAGCAATGTTAAGGGATAGAAGAGAAAGTTTTTCTTCACCTCGGGGGATAACTGAAAGTTCCCTAAAGGGTTGTCTCAAGAGGATAGGGGTTCCAAGGGTCCCAAGGTCGTTGGGTACCCCAGGTTAGCTCTAACATTTACTTAGAGTTTTCCTCGTATTCTTAAAAATGTTCCAGTATTAATATTCTTATGATATATTTTTTAGACAAATGTTGTACTAATTTGCTTAGACTATTCAAGGATGAGTAGCAAAGCTTCGACAACATCTTTGGCCCGGTAAATGAAAAGGGACTCTACTCAGTTCTAGTGCTTCTTAAGTCCAAATCCTTCTGCAGGAGCTTCGATCCTCAGAAGTCCATGGCGTCCAGTGAAGGGGACAATGGCGAGGACCAGCCTGCAGAGGGCGTACCTACTTCTTCAGGCGATGCGGGTGAGTCCTGCCATTCCCAAGATGAACGTATTCAGCATGACAGCCATTTCTGAGATGAATCACTAAAATACCTAGGAACCATTAGGAAGGAATTGAGGAGGATTTTACCTAATATTCCTGATCTAACCTTGCTAAGGCGGTCAAGGGAAAAAGTTCGAGACCCAATCTTAGATTTTTTACCAAGTAGTTTGAGCTCAAGCTCGAACTCTAAATCGGAGTCTTGGTCGAACTCAGGGCTGCCTCCCGAGCTTAGATCGGACGGTACTGCCTCCATCTTTTATACGAGTTTTATCTCTTTTATTGACTGATGTATGTATTGATTTTGCAGCCATGTCAAAGAGAATTACCATTTCCAATCTCACCAAAAAGGTGAAAAAGAAGAAAAGTAAAAAAGCAAAGGTTTCAAAGAATGTAAGCTCGGCTATGAAGTTCACCCCTCCCACTAAAGGAATCGTCATTCGGGAAAAGTGTAAACGAGACAAGGTTCCAGTCACCTCGCCCCACGGGGCGAGTTCTAATGGAAAAAAGGCCATGCCGGTCCCCGAGAGTAAGAAGGTCAAGTCCATGCCCAACCAACTGGCGATCGTATTAGCGAGGCCAGCGGCTCCTGGAGAGGGTACCTCGGCAAACCCTATGGTTGCTTTGGGGCCCAAAGTCACCATGCTGAGGAATGCAGCCACAACTGAGAATTTTCTTGAGGCGTGCATTCCTCTTTTCAACAAATAGGAGGGGGATAAATTGAAACTTGATCGAATGGTATCCGAACTTTTTCACATTTTTGGACATGTAATCTGTTAAAATTTGTGACTTCCATAATTGCTTTAAGGCGATCTTAAATATGATTTTTTTCATATTTTTCAGGTAGTTATGGTCGGTTCTTCTCTTGCTCGCTGCAATCGGGAACTTGGCGACGAGGCGACCCTTCAACAAGGTCGGGCAATTTCCCTGGAAGATAAGCTTACATGCACCCAAAAGGTTACGGATGACCTTGAGGGACAGGTGACCCAGCTCCAAGTTCAGAATCAACTGGCCTCTGAGGAGCTAGCTAAGGTCAACCAGTAGCACGATGCCATTGCGGACAAATCGGCTAAGCTGGATTTGTCGAACGCCGACCTGAGACACAAGGAGACTCATTCCAAAAAGCTAGCCATTGAAGAGTTCAAATCTTCGGGAGACTTTTAGGAGGCCGTTGAAGACACTTCCTCAAAGTATTTTGGAGAAGGTTTCGATTTCTGCAAAAGGCAACTTCGTCGCCATCATCCAGAGCTCGGCATAGATCTCGAGAACATAGAGCTTGACGCCGTTCTACTCTAAAAGGAGGAAGGCGAGCAAGAGGAGGAGAGAGGAGATGAACGAAAGGAGAGAGAAATGGGGAAAAAGGATGGCGAATGGAATGGCGATCCTTTTTTCCTGTAACTATTTATAAATGATTTTTATCTCTAGTGAATGTAATTCTTCTTTTTTCTTAGTGAAATGCAATTTTTATTGCCATTTTTTTAATTTTTAGCTTGGCTTGACGAAGTGAACTTGGTAGACTTTAAATAGTTCTGGTGAACTTGGCAAGGCAAATAACTCAAATAGTGGCGATCAAAACTAAACTTTAAATGGCGATACGAAAGTAAGATTGTCTAATCATTTTGGTGAACATAACTGTTAGGCAAATATCTCATGTCCATTTACCTTTGGCGATCTAGATGCATAGTCATTTCTCAATAAATGGGCGATCTCAATATAAGCAATATTCATGTTGGTGATCAAGACGCCTTATCGTAATGAATAGGCGTTCTTGATATAGGTGACTTTCACAATGACAATCAATACGCCTTATCATATCATAATGAATTGGCGTTCTTGATATTGGTGACCTCCACAACGGCAATCAAGACACCTTATCATATCGTAATGAATGAGCGTTCTTGATATTGACGACTTGAACAATAGTGATCAAGACGCCTTATCATATCGTAATAAATAAGCATTCTTGATTATGGCGACAATGAAATTGGCGCTTTAAAAGAATGGTGACATAAATTTTTGGCGATAAAACAATGTAGAAATTTTATTAATTCATCATAAAGATAGGCGATCATGACATAAAAATTAACCATACAAATGGAGCTTTTGGTGATGCCACATTGGTTAAGCAATCTCGTTCTTATGGCTACCAGACGCATTACTGGTAATATTTCTTCAAGTGTTCGGCGTTCTAGGGGTAAAGAATGGCTTTCCTGTCCATGTCTTCCATCCAATAAGTTCTTAGTCTAGATACTTTGACAACTTTGTAGGGGCCTTCCCAAGTAGGACCGAGCTTCCTTGCATTTGGTTCCTTTGTAGACTTTCCTTGTGTACGTCGCCGCATCTCGTTCCATTTATGGCCATAAATAACCTTGGTAAACTACTTTCCTCACTAGTGATCTCTCCCTTGAGTGATTTTCACATATGCCTTCGTGAATTTCTCTCAGCACATATTCCCCTTCCTCAAGTCGGAGACACCTTAGTAAAGGCCTTGGAAATGATCTTTTATATAATTTTCCATAGAGAAGGCAAAACCTCGTAGATCTGTATTGGGTTCGACAAGCTTAGAGTTTGTCCGGAGGTAGCGTGTCATTCTGGAGATATGCGATAATGTCGTCCATCCATGTTGGGCCCACTTCCGTTTGACAAACTGATCTGGCGATCTCAATGCTTGGGTTTAGTAGAAACTCTAGGGGTATACTCATGTCTGATACAACATTAAAGGTTAAGGCGAGGTTGGCTAAAGCGTCAGCCTTTTTATTTTCTTCTCTAGGGATTTGGCGAATTTTAAAGTCTTTGATATTCCTGGACACGTTCTACACTTCGCCTAAATAGGCTAACATCCTTATATCTTTGGTGAGGTAGCCCCCTTGGACTTGGTTCACTACAAGTTGAAAATCACTGAAGGCGACCAGGGAATCTACTCCCAGTTTCGTTGCAACTCTGAGTCTGGCGAGGAGAGCCTCATATTCGGCTTCATTATTGGTGGCTTTAAACTTCATACAAATGGCGTACTCTATCTACTCGCCTGAAGGAGTTTGGAGGACCAACCTTGCACCGCAACCATGCTGATTTGATGACCCGTCTATGAACAACTTCCATTGGGCGAGGTCTTCATCGAAGTTCTGTCCTGAGCTCTGTCCTATCTCCATTTCAGGTAGATTTTTTTCAGGTTATGGGGTGACATCATATGTGAACTCTGCCACAAAATCAACCAAAGCTTTGATTGCCATTCTTGATTTGTACTCAATGTGGAACTCGCTCAGCTCAATGGACCATTTGAGGAGCCTTCCCGAGGTGTCAGGTCGCTGGAGAATTTGCTTCAAGGGTTAGTCAGTTAACACAGCAATAGGATGCGCCTAAAAGTAGTGGCAAAATTTTCTAGCGGCGATCAAAAGGACAAAGGCGAGCTTTTTAATTTTTTAGGTACCTGGTCTTGGCTTTTATTAGGACTTTGCTGACATAATATACAAGTTTTTGTATTTTGTCCTCTTCTAGGATAAGCATTGCACTTATTTCTGTTGGCGAAATGAAAATGTATATAATGAGCTCCTCACCCGTAACGGGTACTGTAAGCAAAGGAGGCGAGCTAAGATACTTCTTCAGTTGTTGGAATGCTGCCTCAGATTCATCATTCCACTAGAAATCTGGATTTTTGCTCAAGATCTTGAAGAATGGTAGGCATTTGTCAGCTGATTTAGGGATGAATCTGTTAAGGGCAGCTACTCACCCAGTCAATTGTTATACTTCCTAAATGTTTCTGGGTGAGCTCATTGCAAGTAGGGCTTGTATCTGGACTGAGTTTGCCTCAATCCCTCGTTTGGTCACCAAAAATCCGAGAAATTTACCCGAGGAGATGCCAAAAATGCACTTGGAAGGATTTAACATTAGTCGGTGCTTCCGCTCTTGACTTTGGTACTGGACCTCGATAACAACTCGGGCGACCTGCACATACGAACCAATATGACCGGCCAGGGTAAGGCTTCTCAAAACCCCTCTGGTGTGCAAATCAGACCAAAGCGAATACAAGAAAAGCAATGTAATGGCAGAGCTATATATGCATGTATTTTTGGGCTAAATTGTTGTACCTCAATAAGATAGGGGGAGTAGCCTTTATATAGGTGTAGGATGGAGATCCGTGTGAGGATATTTAGGCGAGATATTCGGATAACTTTGTTTGGGAAGTATATGCCTGAGATACTGCAGTGATACTAGGAGATTACCATGTGGAGAGCAATCCGCAATTGTAGGAATTGTAATGGAGATAATTTCCTTATAGAAGTGGAACCATTGTGGAAGGAGAGCCTTCCTGGAGATAGTCTCTGGTTTGGCGACATAGATGACCTCACCTAAAGGCGAGCTGGAGAAAGGCTTGTGCACATCGACGAGGTGGTCCATTGATGATAATGCGATGGGCGCCCAAGACTATGTTAATGTTATGGCGACGTGACATTTTGGCGAGGAAGAAAATCGATAGATGAATATTTTTCTCATATCAAATTTAAATTATTAAAATGGACCAAAAATACTTTAATTACGCTGTGTAGCTCAAACATTTGAACTTGAGAAAAACTGTGTTCGACTTGAGAAAGATCAAACTAGGAGACCCCATTTGATAATACTTAAAAGTAAAGATTTTTTTTTGGCTTTTTATTTTTTTAGCTTTACTTTAACTAAAAATAAACAAAAAAATAAAAAACAGAAAAGCAAAAAAGCTATTTTTATTTTTATTTTTTTGCTTATAAGCTTAAAAATAACCAACCGAAAAATTAGTACCAAACGAAACCGGAATCTTTATACGGCCATTATAGATTTTCTATTTCACAAGCTCCGTTGACGTATATTTTTCTCATCAAAACAACTTATTAC
>BRYE01000020.1:15908642-15913642 GCA_030159115.1 Actinidia arguta var. hypoleuca
CATGATATAAGTTGAATAAACAGACAACAGGAATAAGAAGAAATTAACTTTCATTTGGGCATTTTAGCAAACACCCAGATCGATTTTCTACGGTTATCATAACCTTTTGTGATTTGGAAATTACAATTCGAAGTGGGTTTGTGGGATTTGAAACGCTTACCAAATGTTGGGTACTACTACAAAAAACACCGTGCCCGTCCGCCGCCGTTAAGTTTTGTTAGGGTTTGACTATCACAAAACTACTACAAAAAACAAAAATAAAAAAATTACTTACCTAAATACCTGACCGTCCGCCGCCGTTGTACCACCGCCTCGGTCGCAACACCGTCCATCGGCGTAGCAGTAGATCGAAGTAAACGAAGAAGAGGGACCAAGGGTAGGGCTTTCTTCCCTCTTCAATCTCTCTCTCAGGAGTGCCTTTTAGTTAGGGTAAAAACGTCATTTTGTATTAATTTTACTCCGTTAGATTAGGGAGCTAATTCAACCAAAATACAGCCAGACCTATTTTTAGGTTTTTTAGTTGTTATCTCAGTACCCCTCCATAATCCCTAAACTGCCCTCTCCTTCAACCTCCACATACCTTAACCTCGATCTCAACAGTTTAACCCCCCATCTCTCTCTCTCTCTCTCTCTCTGTGAACTTTCATTATTTTCAGCTTGAAAATATGGAACAAAGGTCAAATTTGCGAAACGATAGTACCGAACAATGCGCACTTGTTCCGATCTGGTTTCCGAACAATGTCCATCATCCCTTATCAAGCCGCCCTCCTCCTCCTCCTCCTCCTCCTCCTCTTCGAAGCATATTTGAAACCCAACCAATCCCATGTTTGAATTATGTTTGAAACCTTTTGAAAAATGGTAGATTTTTGCGGTGACGACAGCGGTTGCTTTGTGGTGTGGGTGGGGATCACAAGTTGATCATGGAGGGGTGGCGAAGTAGTGAGGGGTGGGTGGGGAGGTGGGAGAACGGTGGATGCTAGTGAGGAAGTCGTGGCAGTGATGGTGGATTTTGGGGTTGCCGGCGATGTGGGGCGTGGTTGCGAAGAAATTTCAATTTGAGATTACGTCCTAAAGGGTAATTTCATTTTGGGACACAATTGTAAAATAGAAAAAATGTATTTTCTGGGGTCTTCGAGACCCTTTTGGATTGCATTCAGAGGCTCCCGTTAGATTTAAGGCGAGTGAAGGGATCCTTTGCAATCCAATTTTAGTTAGGGTAAAAACGTCATTTTGTAAAGCAAAATGCTAAACCGACGCACTAAATCAACGCAATACCTATACGCACTGACACGGCTAACTCAGTTGGCAGAAATATGTCACCTTGTGGGCCCAACTATTCAAAGAACCCTGAACTTAAAGCGATTCCATTATCACGACACCCTCCGCCGTACGCCGCCCAGCCTTCGCATCTGATCCGCCATGAATTGTCCAGCTTCGCAAAATCATCTCTCTGAAGTCGATTCTTCTTCTTCTTCTTCTTCTTCTTCACCACTCTTAAATCCCATCACCGCCTCTCTTTTGATTCTCGAGGATTTTAGGGTTTCTTTTTTTTTTTAATTATACGAAACCATCTGTCTCCCTTGTTCTATTCATTGTCCGTTGTGATCCCCAATTTCTCGCACCTTCCACTACGGCAAGAAGATGGAGGAATATTGAAGAAACCAAATTCGTTGTTCTCGATTTTAACAAAGCAGAGATCATGTAGATTTCATTCAAATGAAATATGAGTATTTGCATGGTTTTACACAGTAAAGGCACGTTATGCTCTCCACCTGTTCGTAAAAATGTTTATAGAGTCTGTTAAGCACATGTTGGAAGAATTTTTGTTTGGCATGATCCGTTGTCTTTCCACAAGCACTCGTGAAGATTCAAAGAGAGGTGCAGAGTTTCTGGAATTGCAAGAGATCAAACGTTGTGCTTCATTTGTTCCTAAGCATGGGATAGAACTCGGGCTCTGGAATACGAAGGCGGAAGGGCCTTGGCTTCTTGGGGAAAGCGGAATCGGTTCTCTTCCGTCGTTTTACTTGCACTTTTTTGTAGTTAGGCACCGTTAATGTTTACAAGTTAAATTTTTTTAAAATTTATTATTAAAAAAATTAAGATTTTTAGAATTTTTTTATTTTTCTATCTTTATTTAGTTAAAAATAAAAAAATAAAATAAAATAAAAAAATAATTTAATTAATTCTTTTTTGATTTTCTTGTTTATAAACTTAAAAATAAACAGTTAAAAAACTAATATCAAATAACCTAATTATGTTGAGCCACATCAGTCCGTGCGATTCGTGTGTAGGAGTTGTGCGTTGTTTACAGCACCACGCTATTTTCAAAATGCGAGAGATGTCTGACGTTTTATCAAATGTAACTATTTCTATCCTCTCTGTTTTTCTAGGCAAAAGATTAATTCAACTTAGGTAAATTTCACTAGCCTTCCTTATAGTTTCTGACAAATACAGTTTATCTCTTTTGTAATTTTAAAAATAGCTATAATTTTAGAAATAGTTATATTATTTTTAAAATTAATATCAAGATTCTCTTTTAGAACTCAATTTTTTTTTGTAAAAATAATAAACTTGTTATTTGATTTAGGATTTTTAATTTTTTTTTTCTCAAGACACTCATTAAGATAAATATATATATATATATATATATATATATATATATATATATTTTATCAAAATGTCATTTATTTGTAAACTACTCATTTTTTTATCAATAAGTAATTTTTTTTAAAAAAAATTTGATCTAAATAGTTTATTATTTAAATAATTTTTTATCAATAATTAATATTTATTTGTTTTCATTGGTGTATTGAGAAAATAATTTTGAAAGCCCTAAATCAAAAAAAAAGTTTGATATTTTTGCACAAAATTGAGTTTTAAAGAGAATCTTGACATTAATTTCAAAAGTAAGAAAGATCAGTAATATTATTAAAACGACATGCGAGAGATCTGTATTTGTCAGAAACCTAAGGGGATATTAGTTAAATTTACTCATTTAATTACATTTTTCCCCTTTTGATGTTGTTAATAAAATCCTAAAATTCACATTTAGGCTGGTTTGAGCTATGTTTTTTTTTATTTTTTTTAGGTTTTTTATTTTAGCAAAAAAGTTTCATCATTTGATCAAAATTTTATACGTTTTCAATTACTTTTAAAGAGGAGAATTTGAAAATATAAAGTATTTCATATAATTAAAAAAAATCTAATAAAGGAAAAAGTCATTTTTTTCAAATTTGAATAGATAGCTTCTCTTTGGTTCAATTTTTGGACTGCACCAGTGTAATTTAAGTATTTTTTGGCCATTTTAATTATTTAAATCGTTCATATTGTAAACTCCGTCGTGAAAATCAATATTATAAAAACTCATGTTGATCGGATACACATTATTTTTGTTTTCAGATTTCAAGTTTGAACTTAGTTTCTCAACAGTCCAAGCATTTGGGACATGTTTTGATGATCCAAATTGTTTATATTATAGATTTCATTGAAAGTTTTAATAATATAAAAAATTATATTGATCTGATACATATCAATATTCGATTATTATCAACTTATATCAAGACCTGTGTATGACACTCATTTCTCAAGTTATTTTTATAATATAAACAAATATTGAACCCAAACACCCATATACGAGTATATTTTAGCAAAAATTAAATAAAAAATAAAATAGAAATTTCTCGATTTCTTGAGTGAGTCTCCATATTTGAAAACTAAAACGTGGTCCATATTTTGAGCAAAGAGAGTATGATTGTAGCAACTTTGATCTTTACTTTAGAATTTTAGAACAAGGTTAAAGGTATATATCAATGTACAAGAATCTCACTTACTACATATGGCACAAGAGATGGTAATAACTATTAACCGATCTTAGAGCATCCAAACAGTCTTGCTAAAATTGAATCAAATTATAACTAAAAAATCATCACTTTTATTTTAGCTAGTCACTTTATAAAAATTTACTCCATCAATTTTCCTATTATAAAAAACAATAAAAAAAAGAAAATACACAACAAATTGTACCAAGTCAAAAATGACTAAAAACGGTAAGAATGTTAAATTTGTGGATTGTTTTAAATTTTTAATTAGTCTGGAAAAAAGCATTTTGGCTAGGCTGATATGGATGCTCTTAGTCTACTTTTTATGAAGAGCTTGAAAAGCAGCAATACCCTAATTTTCAGATTGAAGATTAAGAACAAAAAATTAGGAGAGAAAAGTTAGAACTTCATTACCAACGTTCTCGTCCAGCAAATGAAAAATAAAATAAAAACCAATGTTCTTTGAGTACAACAATGACAAATTGGGTGTGTAATAGAAAATTTGAGGATGGCTTTAAGTTAAACTTGCTCTGGCAATGGTCTAATCATCGCATTGCGCCACCATCTCTTCCAATTTGCGTAGCCAGTTCACATACTGACCTTGCTCTTTCCGGTGCAGGTGGATGAGGAGGAAGTTGGTAAAGCTCTCTTCGATTCCTTTGGACACTAGATAATTTTTGAGCTCGTCTTGCAAATGTGGGTCCAGGGAACTGCAGATAGGACATGCAAAACGTGTTTAGTGAAGAAGTCGTTACACAGTTGAAGGAGGGGGAAAAATAGAGAATGAACACGTAAGAGAGATTTCATCAGTTGATCAGCCAAACAGCATTAGACGATTTATCCTCGGCCCACCAACGAATACGAATATAGAGACATAGGCTGAGAGACGGTGTGTGATTATGCATTTTGGGGCTGGAAAATCTCATGTAAATAGTTGACGTGAAGAGAAATGAAAACACGAGAACCACAATTTGCTTTTCAACTCAAACATGACACATCAAAACTATAATTGGAAACTTATTTGCCAAATACTGTTTTGACTTTTTCTAGTAGCATCTAAAACCACAGAGCTCCTCCGCACTACCCCTCTCCCACCAAAAGAAGAGAAAGAACACTAAAAGAAAAGAAAGGCTAAATATAGTTGTTGTTGTTTTTATCATATTATGAACTTTCTAGTCACAA
>BRYE01000020.1:15918642-15921142 GCA_030159115.1 Actinidia arguta var. hypoleuca
CATTTCGCCAAATTATTTTAGCTAAAAATGAGTTAAAATAGTTATTCCAAACGGGTCGCAATATACCCCACTTTTTAATTAGAACACCTCATTTTAATTTTACAATTGTGTCTTGATCTTACTACAAATATATATTTTTTAAAAGTGATAAGAACCTACTTTATCATAAAGCCAATTCCACCAAATAACAATGTGTAACACCACGACTCCCTACTCTCGTTTAACTATAATTTACCGTGTAACTTTTTATTATATAGTTGTAATTAAATATTTATTGTGTATTCATATATTTTAAGTACTGATTTTTGCACCCATTTAGCCACGGAAATTAGGAAGTCTGAATCCTTTTCGTAATTATTTTTTGTAAACTGTTTTATCTATAAAACTTCAATAGCGAATTACGGGATTTCTAGGTTTTTATCCGCCCTTTTTTGCCCATGTCCTATTCCCCAAGTTTTGACTTATTAGAGAGAGAGGGAAAATGTTAATTTATAATTTTTTTTATAATATTTGTACAACAAATGCAAAACGATATCTTTCTATTTAGGAAAAAAATGCGAAAAGATCAATGAAATTATATCATTTTGTATTTATTGGGCCAAAACAACGTCGTTTTGCATTTGTTATATAAATATTGTAAATTATAGGTTATAAACGTGACATTTTTCTAAGGGAGGAGAGGGAGTGAGAGAGCCGTGGGCCAACGTAGAACTTACGTGGAATATCAAACCTTTTATGCTGTATAGACAATTTACAAAATCAACAATGCAAAATAGTTAGATTGATTATATAATTGTAAGATGAGTAAATTAACATTTATCTTAAAATAAATAGATAGCAAAATAGAATAATCACTTAAAATAATAAAACATATTATATTTTTTGAGAAGTGTAAAATCGTATGAATACGATTCTCATTGTATATCTTGATTAATTAGAACGTTTATTTGTGGATTCTTACACAAAGTTTTTGTAGATGTGTCTCCGAGCATTCCTTGATCGTTTTGTCTAAGAGAGTGAGTTCCTCTAATTCTACAAATTTTTCTAGAATATTATTTTCTTGAATATCATTCAAAAAAAGTTTTTGGATTGTCTAAGTCCAGATAAAATTAATATGATAATTTATTTACTTATATTAGATTACCTGATTCTTACATGGATGATTTTTATGTACTCTTTATCACTACAGCAAGTTTGAGATGAATTCAAAATTATTAAATTTCATGATAAAGTTAAATTTTAGAAAAGTTTGAAACTTTTTTGAGAATACTAATTCTAAGGCAATGGCGATTAATATCTAACTCAATATATTTGTGTCATAAAAACCTAATAAAAATATTTGTACTATCTATCATTTTCTCTATTTCTCACTAGACTTGCATCATCCCTAAACAACTAGTTAGCCATTTTTTGGCAAGTCGTCTCATTGAACTTTTTGGCGGACCCTCGACATCCTTTTGGCAAACTTTTTATTTTTTTAAAAAGTATTTTGTGAGGAGAAAACAAAGAAGTGAATTTTATATCAGTAGACCAATAGTGAAAATTTAAAATTTTACTATTTAACTTTTTGACGAACTTTTCATAGATAAATTTATTAGAAACAAAACGAAAAATAAAATTTGTAAAGGTCAGCAGAAAAGTTGACAACAAAGGTTTGACGGAAAAATCATCAAAATGTTCCACCTCGAAGTCACCCGGAGATTGGTTGCGCGATGGAGGTGGTGATTTGTTGGCAATTTTTAATTAAATAATTAATAAATAAGTATATTTATTATAATGTTTTTACATATAAAAAATTTATAATTTTATTATTATAATTTTTTATTTAATCATGAACTATTGAAAAAAAAATGGACTATTCGATAACTAAGGCTCTATTTGGTATCAGCTTTTCGGTTATTTTTTTAAGTTTATAAGCAAAAAAGCCAGCTATAATTGACTTTTTATTTTATTTTATTTTTAGTTAAAATAAAATTAAAAAAGCAAAATAGTCAAAAAATATTATTTTTTTTGATAATAAACTTAAAAATAACTTAACATTTAAACATAACAAACGGAACCTAAATGCATCACAAGTTCAAATATGCGGTCCCCAAGTTATGCTGTGGTCACTGTGGCGGTTCGCGCTTCATATGTTACCGTTACAATTTTGGGATCTTTTAAGGCCCCAAAACAATTAAGGTTTCTTTAAAGGCTCAAAAACAATCTGCTCCCAATCGTATTTAACTAGTTGCAGTCGCTGAAGAGAGAGAGAAGCGAACAAATTGCTTAGAGAGAGCGGGAACGGCAAGCGACGAAGACACGGTGTGCTTTGATCTTGAAGCTTCTCGAAGACTGCTGCTGTTCCTAAATTATTGATTCCTGCAATTCAAGGTTATATGGTTCTGTTTTTTTAAGATTTAGGTTTTCTTGATTACACCTGGTTTTGTGGTTTTGTTTTGAGGATTTGGAGGCCTTTTCAATTGCTTGGATGCTGCAATTCTTCAATCCATACGATTTG
>BRYE01000020.1:15951142-15961142 GCA_030159115.1 Actinidia arguta var. hypoleuca
AACCTTCTGACCGCGCTGTTCTACATCCCCCTGCCGGGAGGAAAATATGAATTTTTGTCTTTTCATCTGGTATATGATTAATCCCTGGAGGCTTTCATTATGTCTTATGATATATTTTTTTTCGTATTTTTTTGACGTGTCTCGGATACTTCCCTTGGTGTAAACTCCTTGATTATGAAATTAATTGTTGCAATTATAGTGCATCCGAAAGATGCTAATAAAATGGTATTGAGACACAAACTCAATAATCTCTGGTCAAAAAGGGCAGTGGTTGACTTCGTATTCTTGAACAACTATTTTCTCTCTTTGATGATGTAGGTACGTCATCACCTATTACAAGTGTTTTAACCACATTGCTCAGACCATGCAACTCATATGCCTAGGTTGAGAGGTAGGGCGGCCCAGGTATGCCAAAGTATTCGTCACGCACCCTGGGAATTTGGGGTCGTGTTGCTTGGTGGCTAGAGGTGAAGGTTATGTTGTTGCACTAGTAAAGCTTCTTTGGGATAGTCCAATTGAGAGAGAGATTGCGCCATTGAGCTCGCAAATCAATTTTTTTGGATGGAGGCAAATCTTAATGATATAATTATGTTCTAGCATATTCTTGGAATATCCCTAGCATATTTTTTATCAGTTACATGGGTCGCATTATCAACCTTCTATAAATAGGAAGGGTACCCTTGCATATCATGGTCTTTTGATCCGTCATTCTAGATGGGTCTCGGGTTCTCAGCTATGCTACTTTATTGCCTCTCTCTCTCTCTCTCTGTGGGCTCTGAGCTGTTTCGTCCCACATCTAGACACCTCAACTGTGTCCGGGGACTTTTTCGTTTTTCTCCTATCCTGGCCAGACCACTTACCTACAATTGGCATCTTTGACACTCCTGATCAAGTTGCCATGTTCTCTACTCTCAAATTAGCTCAGATTTGTGAAAGGCGTGGGAGCAATTTAGCCAATTCTTTCTTATTGATCTAACTTGGTCTGACTTCTTCCATGAATTATACGCTGTTGGTTCTCTTCGTTTGTTTTATATTATTTTAATATATCATGACTGAGCAGTGCCTTACTTATATATCCTTACATGATCCTCCTTCACACGTTGGAAAGTGTGTAATTTATATTCACACTTATCATTTTTTGTGTCTGAACTTTACATGCTTAGCCTGGAAAATAGCAACACACACCTTGCAACTTTACATGATTCCTTTTAAGGTCCTTCTCAATGACATTCAAAATGGTTAGCTTTTTGGCTCATTTTGTTTATCTTTTGGTTTTCAAGGGACAAATAATTGCATATGTTCTTCCAAAACTACGGATCACTCTTGAAAAATAGGCTACAATTATGTCATCCTACTGCTTGTTTGATATAATTTATAAGAGGAAGGCTGTGAGATTCTTTGTATTTATTTGTTTAAAATTTTTAAGTGGAAGAGTGATTTCATCCTTGCCGAGTTCTTGATTCGAGGGATTTCTCCATTGAGGCTGAAAATTTGTCGGTCTACTAGTTGTTTGATTTAATGCTTGTGAGGAAGGACATTTCATGAGATACTGTTTTGACTTGTTGTTTAGGCCACTGCTTAGACGCATGTAGCCACGACCCAACCACTAATGCTTACTGTATTAATTTGTCAAGGGAATATGCATATTACTATGATAATTCTCAGATCAATTGTATTACATCTCTCTCTCTATTATCACTTGCTGATTTATCACACTAGGCCTTACATCCCTTTAAAACACTTTTTTACATTGCTTTATTTGCATCCCTTTACATCACTAATGTAGTTGGTCTATTCTTTGTTTTATTTGAAGTATTGTGGAATGGTAACCCACGGTTACTTAAATAAAATTGGGGCAATAGGAATAAATATCAACCAATTAGGTGTGAAGAAACATGCGCTTCAACCATGAATTTTTAGCCATTTAGCAGAAGCCAATTTATTTTACTCACTTTAATCCACTAAGGTGACAACAACATCTAACACTTCACTCATTTTGCTAGGGGCCATGCTATGGTACCAATTTGAACACATGATAACTCGTCGCTGTCGCAACAATTTGCATGAAATGTCATTGCCATATCAACTGCATCTTTCCTTTGAGGCCTATGACGAAGCTTCCGCCTCTTCATTTCTTTTTTTGTTTGGATGAAAAGAATATTGTGAATATGACACTCGTTTTTCTCTCCGAATTTCTAGTGTGCACTGCAACACATTCACAAATGGAAATATTGTAGTTGCCAGCTTCTTCTTATATAATATTGTAATTATGATATCATGATTTTCCTTACAGAATTTCTAGTGTGCACCGTGACTAATTCACAAATGGAAATACTGCAGTTGCCGGCTTCTTCTTATATAATATTCATCATTATATTGCTATTCAGTGATAAACATAGATGTCGAGGCATCGCCCCTCGTATGCCATGTTTTAGATCTCAACTTTTCGAAGGTGGACTATGGTCTTAATATATGCTCGAATGCTCACGGCAATAACAGTGAAAGGCCACGATCAAATCAAATTAATTGGTCTTGTACTATGCCAACTTTTCAATTTCCTAGTGCAACAAGAAAAGCAAACTCAGAAATGTGTAGTAACTAAAGTGGGCGGTAGGTTTTATAAATGGTGACATCTTGCATCGAAGCAAATGGACAACAAGACAACTATCATTATTCGAAGGGTGGAGTGTGACCCAAGGGGCACTACCACAACTGCATCTCTTCCACAAGTGTTGTCACATCTAGGCATTAGTATTGAAAGTGTTGTTTCAAATATCATGGTGAAAGGTTTCCAAACTACTACCGACTACAAGGAAGTCTAAATTGCCTTATTTTCATTGTATTTGACAGGTGATATACACAATTACTACACATTGCTACCAGATTAACAATACATCTGCTTCTTGCATTCTACTTGTTGAACACGTGTTCATGACTGTGGTGGGTTGAACTCTCTTACTATTTTTCACTTATTTCCACATAGGCCACCATTTGGACGGATGAAACCTCTTTTACCATTATTCTCTCTCTACCTACTATCATGAGAGAAATAATTTATGGTTATAAAACACAACAATAAAAAGGGGGAGGAAGCATATCTTAATGGAATGATATTTCTAGTTATAACACTTGTTCATGCCAGAAAAAAGTTTTGAAGCCATTAAATTATTCATGATTATTACATTTTTTATTATGTGGATAATTAATTAAATATGATAATAGAAATTGCTCCCCTTTTCTTATTTTAATTGGCTGATGTAGAGTCTTTTTTTTTGTGGCCAAGGTACACAAAATTGTAACGCTCGTGGAGCTCTAATCAATATGTGCAACGAACCTTCTCTATTTCTCTTTATAGTTTTGACATATATGAAATGCAAATTCTACAATCTTTGACATAATTGTTTATGTAGCAGCGTATTCATATAACTATGGGATGGCTAAGCAATATGCATTAGCATCATGAACGCGCCATCAAATAACAAACAAGGCCCAACGGCTTCGCATCTCTTGGGGCTTTAACTACTGCATTGGTGACTACTATGGCACTCACTTATGACATATGGCAAAGCATTTAGTATTTTATATTCACTCCACCGAGGGATTAACTCGTGAATTAACCGCGCCATCCATGCTATTGCAAAACTATTATCTTCAGCTACTTTTACTTGCACCAATTTCGTATTATTTGTGATTAATATCTGATGGGGATCAAAATACATAATTTGCATGACCAATAATTCACTCAGCTTTACTATGGTTCTCCGTTGTTGACCTCCGTGGAGCCTAATATATACTTGCTGCAGTGGTCATCTCCATGTTGTGAATCAATATCACCACCATGCCTAAGAATTGTTCTACGTTCCGATCTCCGCAGGGCACATTTTTATCATGACTGCATCCAACTAATCTCCGCAGTTCACCTTTTCTCTGGTTAATCCGCGGCCCGAAAGAGAATCTTCAAAGAAAAAGAGATCAACCACAAACTCTTATTTGAGAACACTTGAGCTCCCGTGGTTAGTACAGATTTCACAAAGGTAGCAAGAATATTTTTCATGCATGTCAGTTAATATAATTTCTAAGCTTAATATGTACGATTATTACCTTCTAATATTTTTAATTGTCAAATATATGGTTTTGGCTCTTGTGATACCCATATATTTATTTTTAGTGCGCAACATATTTAGCTAGAATTGTATTTGGATGAGCCTAGGGTTGGTACAAAGGAAATACATGATGTACTTGCTTATAGGGGAGCTTAACGATATTAGATCTGGAACTTACTTCATTGGCTGCTGATGTGTTAAGCATTTCTGTTTCTACAGTTGCTTCGAAGACCATATTTGGCACTCTCAACCAATACTATAGTGCTTTAAGACCTCAAACTGATGAAGCTTTGATATACTCTAGGGATTGGTTGTTTGGGGATAGAAGGAAGGTGCGAGGCATTACATAATTCTTCTTGAGGTAATAAAAATTTCTTACCTATAAAAATTCTCATGATCTATAAAAATTTCTTTTGTTATTTAGCATTTCTCCAAGTGAGTTTGGATGAGATTATTGAAGATGTCATGAAATCAAATATTGGCAAAAATGAGCCTAGGTACGGCGGTTGATCTTGAATCTTGATTGATGTGAGTTTTTTTTATACTTTTTAGTATTTGAACATATGTGTTTGTGAATATAAAGTTTTTAACTTTCAACAGTTTCAATATTGTAGTAACTACATTAAATCTATTGGATTTGAGTTGGGTGGTAATGTTTTGTGCTTGTTGGAGTTTTGTTCTTCTATTTTTGCTTTCTATATGAGATTGCTTTTTTTAGAATGAGACTATGCGTTTTATAGTCTCATTCTAAAAAATAGGATATAATTGAATTGAATCTCGGTGAACATTTAGCCCTTGATTGAGCTCAATAGCGTAAAAGGATTAATGTAGCCAACCTGATTGGAACAAATGCTTAGTTTTGTTTTTAGACTATGCGTTTTATATTGAAGATTTGAAATTTGTCATATTTGATGGTTGGGTTTGTTGAAATAAAGCTTTTAATTTTGATGATTACAAATGTTTAAAACTAAGTCAAAGACTTAACTTTAATGAAAATTCTTGAAAAACAACCGTGGTTCTATAGCACATGATTAAAAAGAAAATTAAAAGTTTTTACAAGTCAAAATTGATGTTTTTAAGGTTACAAAAATGATATAAGTGTTAATTCAAAATGACAACTTGACGGCATGAACTGTTAACTGTTAAAAACAAAACAAGCTCACTGTCAAAAGTTCGGTTGGCCAAACTTAACAGTCGAATGCTAATAAGCTCAGCCGAAGTATGAATCAAACAGATGATGCTCACTGGAATTTTAGTTGAAACACGATCGAAGTTTCAAGAGGATCAGTCGAAGTTTCTCAGCCAAAGTCACAAAGGAACAACCGAATGTAAGGAATGCAAAGAAAGACTTAAACAGGTATGCTCTCTGGAATTCCAGTTGATAGGATGACCGAAGTCTAACTTCGGTCAACCGAAGTTCAGGGATGCTTAACCGAAGTTCAGGCTCAGCCGAATTTAAAAAAGCACAAAGCCAAGATAGAGTTTCAAACAAAGCATCTAAGAAGCCCACTGGAAATCAAAGCTACTGAAGACCGAATTTCAAGTTCGGTCGACCGAAGTTCAATTTGGGCACGACTGAACTGTTAAGAAGCAAAACAGAGCAACAACCTAAACCACTGGAAATGCAGGCCATTCACGATTGAAGTTCAACTTCGGTCTACCGAAGTTCACTACCGAAGTTTGAATTTTCAATCTAGCACGTCCAAATCACAAACCCAACGGCTGAGATCAAATTGGAACGGCTATTTTCAGTGCAATTAATGCTGCAACGTATCTATTCATATTTAGGCCTTTAAAATCAACCCTAGAGGTTGTTGGGCATGAATTGAAGTGTTCTAAACTTGTATTCTTGCTAGCATTCAATACTTCAATCTTTGAGCATCCATTGTGAGTTTTTGACTAAGATCAAAAACAAATTGAGAGTTATCTCACTCTAGAAAAAGAGAGCTTCATTGTATTCATTGTTCGTATCTATAGTTGGTGATTTTCAAACTACTTCATTTATTGTAAGTGATTGTGAGATTCCAAGAGTAGAAGATTCTTGAAGACTAGAAGAGTTCTAGTGTGTATAGGTGTTGAAGATAGTGATATCCCAAGGAGGTTTTGGAGAAGTGGACGTAGACACGGATTACTATTATAAATAGTTTGCAATCTCTTCTCTTTTCTCTTTATTGCTTATATAATTGTATAATTGAGAAGAATTGCACATTGAGTGAATTGATTAAATTTTTAACTGGTTATTAAGAGTAGCAAACCTATTTCACCCCCTCATAGTTTGCTTTCTAGCTAACAAGGTTGTTAAATGTTAGCTTTTTCTGGAGAGAAGACGTTTGTTTGGAGTTATTTGACTACTAGTTTCTTCTTCTTCTTCTTCTTTTACTAGTTTTTACATATTATATAATATATTTATTCTTGTTAGTGGATTAAACATGTTTAAGTAGATTGTTGAAGTTTAATTGTGTCATTTATAGTCTCGTGTTACTGTGTACATTTTGTGACACTTTTCATTATTAATTGTGTCAACAGTGTCGTATTTGAGTAGACAAAGATATTGGCACATCTTGCTAGGATCAGTATGAGTGACACATTTAGTCAAATGAGTTGTGTTATGGTTAACGAGTTTTTGACGCATCTAGAACACAACATGACACAGAACAATGCCCCCTGGTTATTTTTTCACATAAGCTTGGTGCTTTATAGGATGACTTTCCCCTCTCTCCCTCTCTCTTGCCCCACCTCAATCCCTACCCACCCAGTGCTACCAATCACTTGAGTGAATGCGGCCTCCTCCAGGTGGATAGGTAGATCACATGAAATATATAAGAATAAATGGAAAGTCTTTTATTATTTTTAAATTGGAGACTTTTTCTGGATGGACAGGTCCACATAAACCCACGGCCGAAGGGCTGGAAGAAAGTGTAAGTCTTTCTGTCTGATCACATGCTGCTCAACTAATGCTCAGGAGTTGCAAGTAGGATTGGAGAGGGGACTTATTTGACTCCTCCCACATGGACTTAAGCTTATTGTTGGATTCAGTGATCGATATTTAACATTGCTTAAGATTACAAACTTCAATTTCCTCCTGGTAATACTCTGCATTATACCCTTTAGGCTCTATTACATAGAGTTGCCAAGTGTTCCAACATTTCCTTGTTTAATCAAATAAATACCTCAGAAACGGAGGGAACAATAGTTCCCAACATCCAAGACCTAACCATAGAGTTCCTCCATTCTCATAATTTTTTTAATAGAAATCAAGGACAATCTGTAGATGCGCACGGAATCAGTTCATCAACGAAGTTCTAAAATCCTTTTCCAACAAGAATCATTTCCAATGCTTGTTCCCAATCTTCCACTCAAATAATAACGGGTGCCATTCTAGTTTAACGAAACTATTGGAGAATGGGGATTACCAACCTACCCCGGGAGGCAAAAAGGAGAAGTTCCACTACTATACCCTATGAGGGATTTTTCAGCTGACACACATGATTTTGGTATCTTCAAGCATTTAATGTTCTTCCCTTTGGACCGTTAAAATGTCTCAGGGATTCTGAAAAACGACAATTGACATTAAACTATTGTGTTGGCCTCTCTGCCGTGATTTTTTTTGCGGTTGGCAGTCAAAGGAAACATAATCCTGGTCAAAGGAAACATAATCCTGGAGGCAGCTTTGTAGAGTTCAATTTTACTTGCTTATGATAGTTCAAATTGAATTCTTAACCCTTTTGGAACCTTGTTTAGTGAAGGACGGAGAACAAGGATAGTTTGGGTTCTTGACATATTGATAACTTAACTAAGTAATTCAACCTCAGATGTAATATGGTAAAAGGCCCTAGTGATCTGTCATTATGCCTTCATGCTGTGTTAAACATGAATATTTTATTTTGTTTTGTTTATATTTTTGGCTGGAAGAGGGGATCTTCGTCTCTCGAACTCTTATGATTCATCAGTTCAATTGAATGGTATATATAAGCTAGTTGCAGCAGGGAGGACTGGATGTAGTTGGGAGCCCTTTAAAGTTTATAGGCAATTGAGGCCTCTTGGTTACATTGTTGGGCGATATGGTATTCCTTGAACTGTGAAAAGTGTCAAGGATAAGCACGCATTTGGCGAAGGCAAGGTAACGATAGATGAGGAGATTGGAGACCCAAATCTCATAAATGGGTTCAAGAATATGAGGCTTACTGAAGCGAGACTGATATTTGATATTTACCCTCCTAACAACGAATTGAAAAAGTTGTATCCTGGCAATCCAAGTTTTGTGCTATGCCTAACCAGGTCACAATTTTATTGAGCTCCTCACAACCAGTCATACGTCTTTTTTTCAAAGGGTAATGCTATAGTGACCTCATTTGGGAACTATATTTGAGTACCATTTTATCTGTGTGACCATATATGGAAGCATCCACATCACCTAATGGGCCCTAGAAAACACGTGATTGAGTCAAGAAAGATGTCATATTAGAGGGTACCCAAAAGCAATCAAATGCATTTTGTTTTCTAAAATAGCGCTCCAAAATCGTTGATTCATATTTAATATTAGCTTGAAGAGGTAGTTACTAGTTAGAGTAACATGTAACAAACATTTGTTGGACAATCCATGAATTTAGCGAGATTTCCGTTTCTTTTTTCAAAGTTTTTTTCTAGTCATTAATGAATGATTTTGTTTGCAAATTCACCTTCGGACATTCACACACACATATATATATGCTAACTAAAATCACATGGTTTTGGGCATTTTACATTGCTCCCTTGCCATTAAAATTCTCATCCGAATTGATTGCATTTCTATTATGCACCTATTTCGAGAGTTGAAATGACCAAAAAATAAATTCAAGTCAATCAAATTGTAATGCGAAAAGACAAAGGTGCCCATATCCTCATCTTCTTTTTTTTTGATCCAAAGGTAAATATATTAATCAGAAAGTAAACTGTACAGGTTCTCCGAGCATGCTCGAGAGATGATCAAAAGGCCAAATATTTTGGCCAAAACTACAAAACAAAATCTGTCTGCCACTACATCAAAGCCCCTACAGTTCGGCCCATAGAAACATAGAGCAAACGGACAAAGCAAAGCCAACATGGCTAATCGTGCAATTCAGGCAATAAGAATGCATATTCATCAAATATCTCGGATATTTGGGAAATTCCCATGAAGGCCCCTATATACTTGAAGTTTAATGTCCCTTATGATGTTCGGTGTATGAGGAACTTTGCCTTTGAAAATCCTGAGATTTCTGGCTTTCCAAATACAGTAAACAGTGGTTGCGAATCCTAGCTTTTTTGCGACTGCTTGAACTCCTGTGCCCCTGGCTTCTTTTATAAACCATTTAGCTGCTGCTTTGTGGGTTTTTAAAGCCCTGGAAAAGCCCAGCCATTGCTTGATCTCTGTCCATATCTGATTCGTTGTTCTGCAGTGGAAAAATAGATGGCTTACAGATTCTATTGGGTCCCCACATAGAACGCACGAAGTATCTTTTATCTGATCTATCATTTTCTCTCTCGTAAGAAGTCTTTCCTTCACGCTAAGCCATAATATGAAGGATTGTCTCAGCATGATGGTGCAATGCCAAACAACTTTTGCCCAACTGACTTTCGGACCTTTGGGCCGGAATAGCAAGCTTTAACGTTGAATTTGCCTGAATCTGCCCATTGATTTAATCTGCTCAGGGCTAGCATATCAGTCCCTTCTCGGATTATAATATTGTCTCTGATTTTGGCCAGCTGCCGTATCATATGGGAGTCTTGCTTTGTTGAGACGTACTCCCATAAAGTGGGGCTTTTTATGTATACTTGATTCACCCACTTTACCCATCGCGAATCTTTTTTTTCCTGAAGATTCCACATGGATTTGGACAACAGAGCTATGTTCCAGACTTGCAAATCAATGAAGCCCA
>BRYE01000020.1:15968642-15971142 GCA_030159115.1 Actinidia arguta var. hypoleuca
TGTCTTCCATTCCAGTTGACAGTTGCTTGCCATTTTATGTGAGATTTTTGTGCATGGATTTATGTATGAACTTAACTTTTGTTTTGTACCAGAATTTATGTACCAGACTTGCACCGAATAAGTTCCAGGACTCCATACTTAACTTTTGTTTTGTACCAGACTTGCACCAGAATTTATGTATGAACTTAACTTTTGTTGTTACCAAAACATGTTTGTTTGCACTTGGTATTAATATTTCTTGCTATATGTAGGAATTGGAGATGATGTTTGTCTCTTTTTTTACATTATGATTTGTTGAACGTTGGAGATGATGTAGCTGTTTGTCTCTTTTTTTTTGAACATTTTGATTCCCTTTCAGATACATTCTCCGTATGAGCTTCTTATGTAAAGGGTTGAATTTGGATACTGTGACAAAGAACTTGCAGTTGAAAGCATGTTTGTAAGAGAGGAGAGGATCTTAGCATCAAATTTTATACCATTCTCAATTGACGGCTTGAGTTCATCGAGAATGGCATCTATGGGTTGGAATTTGGTTTGGTGTATGTTTTTTTTTTTTTTGACAAGGAGAGGGTTGGGGACGATGTTTGGAATGAGAGTTCGATTTTCTGTCTTCTTGAATGTGTTTCCCTTTTTGATGTTTCTGGTATTTAATAGTGTTGTCATTCCTATAGAAGATGATGGTCTTGAATTTAGTGCTCCAGTGCTCGTGTTCCCGTGGTTGATAAGGGAAACAGATGAAATTTTCGCTACAGAAGAAGATGGTCATTAATTTATATGCCATTTGGTGGTTACACCTTTCACGGATGTGGCCTCAAGGAAAATCCACTGATACATCGAGCTTATTAGCAAAGCAAATCAGTGGGAATTTGGGGACTTCCAGAAAAACAAGTTAGCAAATGAGCTTAAGAGATATTTTAGGCTGGGATCTAAGACTGGTAGAGCCTGCATGAAGGTAGGTTTTCGTGTTTCAGTCATGTTTAAACAGTGGCAACATATAGGTATTCAATTGTTAGACAATAGAGATTGACAGGATTTGTTCCTTCTTATTTCTTCCTGTTACTCCTTTTGTATTGTCCTTATTTTTGTAAATTTTTACCTTCCTTTGGAAAATTACCCTTTTTGAGTCTGAAGTTGGTTGTTTCCTAATCGATATTCCTCGGTTGCAGTATCTACATCTGGCCATACGTGTATTACCGGATTCTGTCTGATTTTATGTTATTTTTCGCATCATATACATAGATCATTTGACAAGCTAACTGCACTCAAATTATCCACATCACAATAGGTAAGGTTTCGAATTTTTTTATTTATATAATTATGATGCATAGGTGACATCATCGGGTATATGTATGTATCGTTATAGGGTTTAGTGTATAATGGATCCATTTAAATTTAATTGGGTCACATGTAGACCTAAGGGTATTTTGGTTGGGCTTGAAAGTTGATGTGTGAGAGAGTGAACCAAATGGATTGGATCAATGATTGGTTTTAGTTTAGGTTTGTTGCTTAGGCCAAACAAAGTCCAAGGCCCAAGGAGGACATTAGGTCATTTCCTCTTTTGACCAAAATTCATTAATGCCACATTAATTTGGCATTTACTCTATCTTTTTCTATCTCTTCTCGCTCCATATAGGGTTTCACATTTAAAGCTAGATTTGTATTTATTGGAGTGAGGTTTGAGTGATAGTCTTTGGGAAGATTATCTACTCAACGGAGGCTTCGTTTTGAGTCAAGAAATTTTAGAATCGGAGTTCAAGGGTTTATCTCATCTTCAACAATTCTTTTGGAGTTTGCATTGCTTGGATTTGAGGTAAATGAATTTTTTCTTGTGGGGTTTAATCTTGAGGTTGTTGTTGATGTTTTAAACATAGCCTATTGAGGTATTATTTATGGGTGTTGAACTCTAAATGAGAAATTTGAGTTATATGAAAGGTTTGGAGTTTTGAGATCTGGAATTGTTCTGTTTTCTGCGATATCTACCGGTAGTCATATTCTTTCTATTGGTAGACCCCTTTGTTTCTTGGATATGGCTCGAAGGCCCAGTCTACCGGTAGTAATTTTTCTAATTTTGCCATTGGATGGCCGTGTACCGGTAGTACTCGTTTTACTATCAGTAGTGATCATTTGGATTTTTTTCATTGGGTCGTTGTTTATAGGTAGTATTCTTTTACGCTACTGGTAGTGTTTTATTGTATTTAGCCATTAGATGGTAGTCTACCAGTAGTACTTCTTTCCAGTAGTGAATATTAGCATTTTGTCTCTGGATGGTCTACTATCGGTAGTAAATTTTTTCACTACCGATAGCAATTTGTGTAGCTCTGTCTCTGGGACATTGTCTACTGGTAATGTCCAAACCACTACCGGTAATGACCTGATTACACAATTTATGAAAACTTTTTAAATTAAACATATTTGATTTATGGTTATGGTTGAATACTTTATTTATAACAAATGAATTTGAATGATTTCAAAAATGCACATTATTGGTGGTTTATAATAT
>BRYE01000020.1:15976142-15978642 GCA_030159115.1 Actinidia arguta var. hypoleuca
CTCGCCCTAAAGCTAGCATGGTTAAAGAAAGGTAACGATGTTAAAGTTTTCAAGCATTGTCTAGTTTCATTCTCTATAGGCCTTAAGTATAAAGATCAGGTATGGTGTGATGTTGTGAAAATGGATGCATGCCACTTGTTATTGGGTAGATCGTGGTTGTACGATAGGAGAGTGATACATGATGGGCGTGCAAATACATATAGCCTACTGTTTAATACCACCAAAATTGTGTTGCTGTCGGCTAAGGAGAATATACCCAAACCACAAGTTGGGGAGGGTACCACTTTGTTGACTCGAGCACAGTTTGAGGAGGAATTGACTACAACCCAAACTATCTATGTTCTGATTGGGAAAGAGGACCAAAAAATAGTCAAAGAGATCCCGAAGATCATCCAACCTTTACTGGAAGAATTTTGAGATATTTTTCCTGCTGACTTGCCTGATAGTTTACCACCACTAAGAGATATACAACACTATATTGACTTGGTTCTGGGTTCCAACCTACCAAACCAACCTCATTATAGGATGAGTCCAACGGAGCATGAAGAGCTTAGACGACAGGTCGAGGAGTTATTATCCAAGGGATTTGTCCAAGAGAGCCTTAGTCCTTGTGCAGTTCTGGCCTTGCTGACTCCAAAAAAAGATGGTTCATGGAGGATGTGTGTGGACAGTCGGGCTATAAACAAAATCACAGTCAAGTACCACTTTTCTATCCCTAAATTGGATGATCTTTTGAATTAGTTGATAGGTGAGCAAGTGTTCAGCAAATTGGATCTCAA
Organism: Actinidia arguta var. hypoleuca; assembly: GCA_030159115.1. NCBI lineage: Eukaryota > Viridiplantae > Streptophyta > Magnoliopsida > Ericales > Actinidiaceae > Actinidia > Actinidia arguta. The sequence goes on from BRYE01000020.1 coordinate 15,976,922, forward strand.
CAGTGGGTACCACCAGATTCGGATCAGACCCGAAGATGAGTGGAAGACAACTTTCAAGATGTCGGAAGGTTTATATGAGTGGTTGGTTATGCCCTTTGTATTATTCAAAGCATCAAGTACTTTTATGCGGATGATGAATCAAGTATTGAGGCCTTTTATCGGTAAATTTGCAATGGTGTATTTTAATGATATCTTTGTATACAGTCCTAATCCCGAAGTCATATTCATCACCTGCAAGAAGTTCTGACAGCCTTGCGTAAATCAGCCTTGTTTGCAACCCTGAAAAAAGGTGAATTCTTATCAAATAAAGTGCTATTTTGGGGATATATAGTGTCAAAAGATGGGATTTCAGTGGATGATTCGAAGGTTGAGACAATCAAGCAATGACCTATACCGAGGAATTTATTTGAAGTAAGGAACTTCCACGGACTAACTGCTTTCTATAGGCAATTTATACCACATTTCAGTACTCTCATGGAACCTATCACAAATTGTATTTCAGATTGGACAAATACAAGTATGTGGAGGGGTGCCATGTTTGCCAAGTGTCCAAAGGGACGACAACCAATGCAAGTCTATACATGCCATTGCCCCTTCCAAGTCAGCCTTGGACTGATGTAAATATGGACTTTGTGTTGGGCTTACCTCGCACACAATGGGACATAGACTCGATTTATGTCATGATGGATCATTTTTAAAACATGGCGCACTTTATTCCCTGTAAAAAGACCACAAATGCTGTAAGGGTGGTTCAATTGTATTTTAGGGAGGTTTACAAATTGCACAGACTGCTTTCGTCAATTGTGTCTGATAGAGATACTAGGTTCCTAAGCCATTTTTGGCATTATTTGTGGAAGTTGGCAAACACTAAGCTGGATTTTAGTTGTACCTATAGCCCTCAAATAGATGGTCAGACTGAGGTGGTGAACCGTTTTTTAGGAAATTTATTACATAGTTTAGTAGGTGATCATGTGAAGGGATGGGATCAACATTTAGGTCAAGCAAAATTTTCTTTCAATCACTCTGTTAACCGTAACCGTGGATTTTTCCATTCCAAATTATTTATGGTTTTGTCCCTCATTCACCACTTAACTTAGCCCATGTTCTAGATTTTAAGAGAGTTCATGGCAAGGCGGAGGATTTTATTAAACTACTGCAGCAAGTTCACGAAGCAACGCGGTAGAATTTATTGAAGTCCACTGCCAAGTATGAGCAGCAAGCTGACAAGAAGCGGCGTTTGGTGGAATTTGAGATAGGACACTATGTTAGGGCTGTTTTTACCAAAGATCATTTTTCAGTTGGGGAATATAATAAACTGGTCGCATGCAGAAGATTGGGCCCTTAGAGAGCGTTGAAAAGATTAATCCCAATGCCTATCGTGTGAAATTACTGAGTCATATTCGAACTGCTGACGTGTTCAATGTCAAACATCTCATTCCTATGACAGACAATAGTTCTGATGAGGATTCTAATTCGAGGGCGAATTTTTTTCAAGCTGGGGAGGATGATGTAGATAGCATAGTCCTGGCATATATGGAGCATTGGGATAGATTTGGGCTCGGGCCGACGTCGTCCAAACTGGGTCGGAAGACCCTAGTCTGATGGAAAATGGCCCAACGATCAATACTCACTGTCTTACTGTGATGCATGTCAGATTTTGGAAAAATTTCACCGTTTAGGCCTCGTAAAGGGCAATTTTGCCATTTTATGAAGAAAAAAAA
>BRYE01000020.1:15986142-15988642 GCA_030159115.1 Actinidia arguta var. hypoleuca
TCTATCCTTATATTGCTTATATACTTTTTATATCTATACGTTTATTATTTGTGTAAGTTATTAAGAAAAAAATTTAATTGGCCATTAAACCTAAGCAACTCTATTTCACCCCTCCCTCATATTTTATTTTCTAGCTAACACAAGTCGACCTCTCACCAAACAATAAATACACAAATAAATAAATTGGGTATTAATTGTTATTTCATAAAACAACCACGATTACTTTAGAATTTATTGATTGCGACGCAAGGTCATATATTAAGAACAATTTAAAATGGGATTTGTTGTGACCCCGGGGGACTTGAAGTTTAATAATTTGATTAGAATTGTTCATCTTGTAAAGTTTGTCAATCCATTTTTGAATGTACCAGAGCAGTTAAATATTTTGAATTTTTTTGGGCTTATTTTAATAATTCAAATTGTTCATATTGTAAACCTTATCGAGAATTTTAATTTTATAAAAAAATTGTTTTGACCAAATACAGAGCAATAGTTGATCAATATTAATTTATATTAAGATAAATGGATATAATCTTTTAAGCCACACTCATTTAATAAGGTATAAAATCGTACTGAATTGCGCTCGATCAACATGATTTCTTACAGTATTGATATTTATGACGGATTCTACAATATAAACGATTTAGTTTATCAAAATAAGCTCAAATCAGGACAAGAAATCAGGGATGAGAATTCCTGACACGACATGAACCCTACACGAACTTATAAGGTTATGGTTGTCTATTTATGGCACGTGACACAAAAATAACATGACACGATAACACGATTATTAAATAGGTTGAGTTAGGATTAAACACAACAATCCGAAAATGATCTATTTTGACACGATTATTTTTATTGGATCCAATATAATTTATATAACCCCAGCAATCCATATGAACCTATATAATAATATGAAGAATCACAACCATAAGTGCACGTCAGCAGTTAAATTGTATTCCCTTTCCCTCGTTGTGACATCTTGCTCTTGCTCTTGCTCTTATTGTTGAAAAGTTTTTTTTCCGATGGTTGTAGTGGTTTATTAACTTTTATCATGACTATAGTATTAGACTTGTAACTTATTTTGTAGTTTGTATTAATAATAGGAGAATAGAGATTTAGTATGGTTAACAGATTAAGAAAGTTTGTATCCTTTTTGTTAATGTTTAAAATTAAAATAAGTTATTTAAATTTAATTATATTAACCGTATTAAATTTAAGTCGACACGATTATTAACATGTGGAATGAAAATCGGAGGGTTTTTTACACGTATTGTCACGCCCTGGTCAAATCAAGACCCGGTCACATAAACAAACAAATCAAATGTGAAAAAATCAAACTAAATAGTACGACAATACACTGTTATTTACATCAGAGTACAGCAAAACTATTCCTCTCGTGAGACCATTCTCTCCATGAGTTATCAAATACAAAAGATGGATGATAATCCATGGACAATGCCCACACCAGGCCAAAATAATATTATAATTTTTAAAAATATATGTCTATAAGTTTATCAAAATAAACTACATAACCGTCATCCACATGCCTCACGATTCAGGACAACCCTTGGTACCTGAAATTTATTTTATAGTAAATGTGAGTTACCTTGAAAAGGTTTAACCATGGACTTGATGTCTCAAGCCAAAAATCATGATACATAACTATACAATGAAAACATAATGCAACAAAATATATTTTCATTCAGATCAAAATATACTTTTGATTCCAACCCATGATTTTTCAAATACAACAAATTCTCAATTTTTTGGCTCTTCTCAAAAAGTATTAACACATGATTTCTCAAATTCATGTTTTCACAAATTTCTCGACTTATCTCAAAAAATATTATCTCATTTTCTCGAATGACACGCCTAGGCTAATACCTAATCAATCTCATCATCCACTAAGCACATGAGATAACATTCGTCAACTCTTTGAACCTTCACCATGGGTTTTGACATTCTCTTCGTATCGTCAACTTCTTAGACTTTTACCATGGGCTATGACATTCTCTATACCCGGCCACATTTCTCGAATTTTCACCGAAAGGGTCGACATTTCCTATACACACACGATCGCTATCTGCCTCCCGTGTGGTTTTTCGGTCTTTCACCGTGGACTTAGTCTAAGCCATCTTGTTTCGAGTACACCAAAGTATCAAATTTGGCATTACCTAGTGTGTCATTCCCAAAACTATTTATGAATCTCCACGCACACATAAGCTTTATATTTTCACAAGTTCAATCACACGTCCATGTTTTATTTATCAAAATTTAAATGCAACAACGTAATATACAAGTATTTAAAACCGTCAATAATAATAAGCTATTATTGAAATTATTCTTATATTTTTCTTATGAACAATACTCATAATCATTAACATAATTCTCGATCCAAAATTTCAAGTACACACAAAAATCACATTTTCAAATTTCACATATGCAATTGTTACATTTATTAAAAATTTAATGTAACAACTTAATATACAAGATATCT
>BRYE01000020.1:15996142-15998642 GCA_030159115.1 Actinidia arguta var. hypoleuca
TTTGCCCGGACTAAGTGGGACTGGACTGGACTTGTTGTCCAGTTCTGCATTTATTTACAAAAAATGGTCCCAGACAAGTAGTCCGACCGGACAAATAATCCCATATATGGGGAACTATGTTGTCCCGGGATGAAGGGTGGGACTAATAGTCCCGGACTAAGTCTATAGATGAAATTACTTTTTTGCCCTCATTAGTCCAAATAGTCAGGGGACTATTAGTCCGAAGACTATTAGTCCAGTCCGAAAAACAAACGAGGCCATAGGGGTCCAAATTTTTGGGGTGGTAATGAAGGGTAAACTGAGCCAGTTTGAAGGCTCCCCAGACTAAGTCCCTACGGCACCTCCCACAGTTGTTTCACACGCTTGCAAGTGGGGTGGTCCCGAGAGTTGCTGATGAGGGATTTTGAACTCCAATCTCCCACTCAACCAACCCCTTAGGGGTCCAAATTTTTTATCTTTTCCTTCTAATAAAAATCAAAAACCCAAGCAAATTAAGATAAATAATGGTAATTGAAAATGCCCATAAAATACCCATAAATGTAATAAAAGCAATAAAGAAGCTGATCAAAACCAGGTGTTGATTTGTGGGGTAAGATTACTTTCATCCACTTGCTTAACTTCAATAGAGTAAAAGGATGCCGGCCACTTGCTTTTTCCTATCTAGATAACAATCCAATGCGTCATTTGTTGATTAAGAAATTGCATTTGAGATAAATACGAATAAAATTCTCAATCAGTCACTAGCGCATAATAAAACATTTGTTCTTGTCTCACAAAATTAAAGATGTGACTGGCTGAAATTATTAAGTCTAACACTGTCAAACTTTAAGGTAGATAAGAGGTGGTTTTTATTACCAAATTACCCATAAAACTTTAAGGTAAACAAGAACCTCATTCACTACCAAATTACCCATAAAAGTTTCTTCAGATTTCTAAACTAATTCCACAATCTAACAAAAATAAATTGAGACAACTTTGTTGCTAACTCCCTCTAGATGTGCCTTGGCTTTGCAACACAAGCAAGATGCTTGAAACCCATCAAACTCAATCCGAGAGAGAGCCAAACCCTAACTAGGAAGAGCTTAAGAAATAGATAGAAAAGTGTATAGATGATGAACCTTGGGCCTAAAATTTTTGGGTAAATTGCACTGACTTCCCCTGAGGTTTTCTACTTTACACGATTGCCCTTGAGCTATCAGGAACTACGTCCCCTCCCTAAAATTTTTAGTTGTATTACGGTTTTTCCCCTCTGTTCATCAACAGCTTGACCAACGAACATTTAATTTTTTTTGAATTGACCATTTTGCCCGTAAATCAATAATTGTTTGCCATACATACTCTCCCTTTTGTGAGCAAAAAGGGGAGAGAAATTAGGGAAAGAGGAGAGAGAAACAATGGTAAGATGAGGAGATTCGTGGTTATAGAAGGGTGAAATGGTCATTTAATATGTTTTGTTAACCTTTTTAGCCAACAAGGATAGGGGATGTCAATGTAATTCAGAAACTTAGAGGAGGGATCTATATTCTTCGTAATTCGTAAACCAAATGGGAGATCATTGTAATTTACTCTTTTCTTTTTGTTGGCATCACCTCAATTTCATAATTTGGAATGAAGATTTACAAAACTAATGTGATGCACCGGTGAATAATTTTTTCTAAAATGAAAACATATTCAGGTGGGACCACCAAAAAGATTACTCATTCCACCCCATCTCTGGGATATATTTATTAGGTGCATTGGATTTTGTTATGGTTTTGTTTGGCTGTCAATTGTGATATGGTGTTGGTGTAATTTATAAGTAAATCACATTGAAATCCCTGAGATCCATAACTACTACATTAAAACCCTTATAGTTTTGAAAATTATATTTCCTTCCCTGAGATGTTTATTCGCAGTATAACTTGGTTGATAGTTAAATTACCTAACAGGAAATGCTGATGCAAGTAGTTAATTTTTAATTACCGAATCTACCCCATCTCTGGGATATATATTCCTTCTGTCTTAATTTCTTTGTCCTTTTTCACTATTCTGGACGTCTCAAAAAAGTTTCTATATTTAATAATTTATGTTGTTTTTGGTGATTTTTAAAAACTTTGTATAGAAAAACTAATTGTGATCTTTTGATTGGTGTAAAAAATCTCAAAAAAATTATTTGCGAAAATATGTTCTTTGGTGATCAGATTAAATGGCACTACTAAAAAATGACAAACAAATTGGGACGTACCTCCTTTCTCTATGATCGTTTCCAAATTTCAATCCAAAAAGAATATTAGAATACTGCAACTGCCAACCATCTGCCACCACCACCCTTAAGCCACCATAGCCTCCATTATTTCAGTACAACACCCAAAGATTTTTTCCTTTACTTAATTACATATATGACTATATGTATCTAACTACATAAATGTAGAATGCTCTATATGATCTATTTATGCTAAACCAAAATGGTAGCAATATCACTTTTCATATGAGAGAGAGAGAGAGAGAGAGAGATGACTTG
>BRYE01000020.1:16006142-16011142 GCA_030159115.1 Actinidia arguta var. hypoleuca
AGAATATGCAACACATGTAAGAAAAAATATACACACAGGGACTAGAGACATAGTTTATTTAAGATACCACTGCATATCTAACTATATATTAGTATACAAAAACCTCTTTTCATGAGTAGTATTCAATGAGCACCAAGTGGCTCACATCCATTGGTCTCCTCTTATAAATTGTGATGTGCGCAAGAGAGAGAAAGAGCATTAAATTAGGAATAAATTATATTTTAAATTTATTGTAAATATCTAGGCCTAGCTACCTATATATGCGGTTTAGAAGTTGAAAGGAAACAAAAGAGCACTGCCATTGGTGTTTCTCCATTCATTTTGAAATTGCCTTTCATGTCTTAAGAAAATAGTTATTTTCAGCTATGATAACTATTTAACTGCAAATTGAGTAGGATGCTTCCAGGTAAAAGTCTTGTTATGAGGTTTTGACTGGTTGTCAAAATTCATCTATCACTTAGAAATCTATTTGAAGTCCTAGGCCTCCTCCCAAGGTGGTCTTTTCTGTTTAGTTTGTAGATCATGGTAATCCTCATTATAAATAATTTGATCAAGATAAATCAAGTTATTGTGAAATGGAGTTGTATGGATAAATAGGACAACTATTCAATAAATCATCTCCTTACAAAGGTTCCACTGTGTAGAGGTTACATTGTAAGGGTTAAAGAGCTGTTTTATATGTGTTTTTGTATGACTGGCATTGATATTATACATACTTCTGAATGGGGAATTGGTACTTGATCAATTAAAAAGGTCATAAGAACGCATGTTCTAGCCAAAGCGGAATTCACATAGTCATATCTACAGGCATCATCTATGACAAATACCAACTCCATCCTTTCTACTTCAAGCAAAGGTCAACATCATCTTAACTACCAGATAGCAAGACCAGCAGTCTCAAAATTATATATTGCACATGAAATATTTCAATTGGCTCATGAACAAATTAAGGATGGTAGCAGCCTTCAGATTTGTAGTTCTCCATCTTCCTCATATAATTTCAAGCACAACATACATAACACATGAAATATTTTGATTGGCCATGACAATATAAACAAAGATACAATAAACAAACTCTAATTGTACACCTGTAACACGTTTTACCAGTTGGATTACTTTGAACTCAACCATTTACCTATAAATATGACTTTCCACTCACTTTGGTAGCTAGAAAGCATCCTAAGTCTTGGGCCTGCTAAAAGTCTATAAGAGTGTAAGGGATATGTATTTACATGCTTCACCTTTCAATAGGTAATTTGGCCATTCTTTTTGGCCTTAGAATTAACACTATGTATCTAGTATCAACTAGTCAATTGCTTACGCATGGTATTGTGGCAGGGGCAAACAGCAAACTATTAGTCATTTGAGCTGTTTCTGATATTAATTACTTTCATCCTACAGGAATTTCAGAGGAGAGTCAAAAAAATGAGACCATTCCAAAAAAGGTTCATCTCAGCCACAAACTCATGGACACCCAAAAGAAACCAATTTCAAGGACTACAACTAGCCGAGGAGGAGCCACCATTGATTGCTAATAGCAATATCTGCATTTGGTTTTGGAAAGTTGTTAAATTAATAAAGTTTCAAGTTCCACAAAGTGGTTACACATGTTTCCTCTTCGTAGGAATGATTTATTGTTGAGCCACTGATACTTGGTAAAGATCACAAGCAAATAAAAACCAATGCCTTAAAAATTGTGCAGTCATCCATGGGAACTATCATATCCCCATATAACAATTTCCTCTGTGTCATGGCATAACCAGGAACTATACTTACTACTATCTACATGAAGAGATTTACATCCCAATCAGTTCTAGTACATAATAATGTAATTGCAAATCAGTTTACACTAATCGTAACACCAAATTACCATCAACGCAAGTTAAAACACTACCCGTTTCCTTTCCCAATAAAGCTGCTAATAGAAGAAGAGAAGAGAATATCACATCTAATTCACTATAAATTTTTGCTTAAATGAAAAGAAAAAAAGAACTCAAATTAACATTTTTTTCATTTTGTGTCACGACACCACAAATGGTCCAAGATCCAAAATCATATCTGTCTTTACATTCCCAAACTTTCTTAGCAACCAAACAGAGATGATCGCCACGGTTTACTCAATGAACCGATACATTAAAATCTATATGTATGCCTATGATCCATTAAAATCTATATGTATCTATGTAAATGGCGTATCACATGTACAATAGAAGAGAGAACAAGAAAATCACCATAAAATTCAGATTAACTAATTGCTACCCCTGTTTGGTTCCAATTAAACAGATAGACAAGGGCATTCACATATAATCCACTCTGAATTTTCGCTTTAACAAAAAGAATAAGAGAAAAATCAAGTTAAGATAAGCCACTGTAGCCACATGCTGTTATTAGTCTCTTGAAGTAAAAGGTTCTTAATGTTAGATTTATCTTTTTCCCTTTATATTCCTCACATTTTCTCTACGGCCAAACAGATCCATCACTAGGGTTTACGCACTGAGCAATGACATACATAATATTTATGTATACATATGTATGCAATATGCATTATATATGTCTATGCCGATTCAATACAGACCTATCAGACATGGTAGTAATGGTCCTGAAGGCCAAGATGAGAGATCATGTGGGGTTGGAGCCGCGAAGATTAGAAGAGTATATCACATCTAATCCTTTAAATTTTGGCTTAAAGAGAGAGAAAAAAAAATACATAAGGCTCAAGTTAAGAGAAGGCAAATGCCGTTGTTAATCGTAAGATTCATAATGTTAGAATCATCTTCTTTCCCTTTAGTTTCCCCAAATTTTCTCAGCAACCAAACAGCACCGATCATACATACACATATATCCCTCAATACATATGCAAATCATCAATAAATTCAAATTCTGAAAGAATGGAAGACTATATATCACATCTAATTCACTACGAATTTTGTCTTAAAGAAGATGAATAAAGAAACTTACAAGTAAAAAAATGTAAAAAGACGTTAAAAGAGTTATCCAATTTTTACTCGATTTTCCTTCTTTTTCCCCACATTTTCTCACCAGTCAAACAGAAACAATCGCTAGGGTTTACATAAAATCTATGCATATGCCAAATCAAAATATACCTATCCCATGATCTTCCTTCCACTTTCCCACATTTTATCACCAATCGAACAGAAGCAATAGCTTGGGTTTACATAAAATCTATATGCCGAATCAATATACACCCATCCCATGATCTTCCTTATACTTTCCCACATTTCTCGGCAACCAAACAGAGCCGATCGCTAGGGTTTACGCATCAACAAATGTGCACAAAATCTACTGGTACGATTCAATACGCACCTGTCGGACATGGTGGCGATCGTCTTGAAGGCCAAGATGAGGGAGCGGTCGGGGTTGGAGCCACGGTTCTGCCATCGGCCGAGGGAGGAGGAGAGGAAGTCGGAGGTGACGCCGTTGGGCTTGGATATGACGGTGGATAGGCCGCCGTCGGTGAGGAGGGGGTTGGTGGGGCCGCCGACTCGGACCGGGTCGTTGTCGCCCGACTCGTTCGCGAAGGTCCTCCACTCAGAGGTCTCGTCGATCGAGTGCGACTCCAGCACGAGCCCACACTCCGAGCACACGGTATCGCCGGCCGAGTGGTCGAACACCACCTCCGTCGCGCGCTTGCAGTCCGAGCAGTACACGTCGCCCATTGATTGCGGATTTTGGGGGTGCGATCGAATGCAGAGAATTGGAGCTAGGGTTTCTCCGTTCGATTCGTGAATTTTTTATTGCGTAGGTTTTGTTATTTCCTTTTACAAAATCTCTCGATCGATCGATCGATGAGGAAAATGTGAGTTGGATATGAGTTGGGTTGGGTGGTGAAGATATTTATAAAGGTGGAGTTGGGCAGAGTTTGAAAGAAGTTAGAAAAGTCATGTGGGTTACGTGGCTGTTGCTTAGGTGGATAGGGGCTGTTTGGTTGCAAGGAAAAGTGTTGGGGCATTAGGAAGGTTGTTTGGATGATTACAATTATGATCACCCATCCTCCCACAACTTTACGTTTGGCTACTTGGGCTAGCTGCTGTCCTAAATTAAATAGGACTCACTACATTATAATTAAACTCTGTTTGGAATCAGTTTATTTAAATATTTCGGTTGATCTTTTTACTTAAAATAAGTATAAAAAAAAAGTAAGAATTGACTTTCTTACTTTTTATTTTTGCTTATTTACTTATTTTTATCTAAAGTAAAGCTAGAAAAGTAAAAAAATTAAAAAATCTTGACTTTTTTGATAGTAAATTTAAAAAAAATTAGTTTTTAAGCATTACCAAATGGAGAATTTCATATTTATTTTATGGTTAATGAGCATTATTTTCGATATTAATGTATTTTTTATATATTTTAATATATTTTTATAATTATTTATATAATATTTATTAATATTAATATTAATATATATTTTGTTTATAACCACCAAACTTGGGGCGTGGTTGGCATTTCTCTTGTTTTATTTTTGTTGTTTGGGTGGAGTTCAGATATATTTATAGAAGGTGCCAATTTCCTTGGTATGTTTTTCATTTTTTTAGATGAATAATACCTTAGAATCTATTAGTTTATATATATATATATATACAAACAATTTATACTCTACTTTTAACTTAAGCTATGTTTGCATCCTGAATTTGGTGAAAGAAGAGAAAATAAATTTGAAAATAATAGATGATTCAATAGCTTTGAACTGTTGAATCGTCTAATTTTTTAAATATATTTTTTTTTCTCATTGAAATTGGGATACAAACACAGCTAGGGGGAGGGAGGTCAAGATTTGAGCATTGGGTTACCACTTGAACTCTATTTAGAAAGAAAAAAACTGATAAACCTAAGGCTATGTTTGGAACATAGAGAAGTCACGTAAAAGACATGAAGAGAAATAACGGGAAAGTGGTGAGAGAAATTTTTAAAATATTTTTCTTTATTTGGTCTTACACAAAGATTAAAGGGAAAAAAAATAGAGGAAAACAATTTTCCTTATT
>BRYE01000020.1:16021142-16036142 GCA_030159115.1 Actinidia arguta var. hypoleuca
GTTCATTTTTTAGTCGTCGTTGTAGTAACAATGGGTAGCAAGAATTAGAATGATTGGATTTTATAAATTATCATATTAAGATACATTTATTTTGACGGAATATTTATTTTATAATGGAACGTGCATGATTTTTTATTTTAAAAATAAGCTTAATAATATTTAATTATTCTAATTTTTGCTACACATGAAGATAAAGTTAAAAAAAAATTCTAAATTAATTTTTAAGTTAATTAAATAGGAATCCTAATGAACTTTTTAACTATTAGAGAGCTTTTTATTCAATTTTTTTCTTCTTCTTATTAGGTGCTTTTAGCCTCATCAAATTTGAGCGAACTCCCTTATAATTTTTAAAATTTTACTGATCTCCTTTACTTTTAAAAGTAATATACTTATTCCCCTTTCCCGTTAAGTGATGCAATGATGTTAATTTTTTAGAATAAATAACTATAATACCCTTAGTAAATACCTAAAATGAAGAATCGAGATCCTATTTTTAAATCAAAAAAGTGTAATAGAGTGTTTTATTATTCATACCAACTCCAATTCAAAAATTTTATCTCTATTTTCAAAAAAAATCCAAAAAAAGATTATGGGTATTTTTGGTATTTAGAAGAAAAAGTAAGGTGACATTAGCAATTCTAGGTAAGTTGCCCAATATCTGTTAACAGTGGGGAATCTGTATATTATTTTAAAAAATAGTGTAGGTTAGTGTAATTTAAAAAACTAGAGGTCCCTAAAATTTGAAGAAACCTCAATTGCCCTTGGCATTGTGAATCCACTATTTTGCACTTTATCTTGATTTTTTTTATTTATCTTTTCAAAAAGCCTTTTTTTTTTCTAATCCCTCACCGCCTTGAGAATCTCCCATTAGACGATAGTTTATGCGCTTTCAAGTGAGTGTGAGTCTTAACATCCACTGCTTTTTTAAAGGAAAATACTAATCACCACTTATTGGGGGTGTTTAAGAAAGAAATATATACTAAAAAGTGTATAAAAAATATAAAAGTATATTTATAAGTGTGAAATGTGTATTGAGAAATAAAACTGAATGGTGATTAGCAGAACATATTTGAAAACACCAACTCAAAAAAAGAAAAAATTATGTAACCCCCAGAGTTTAATCGTTCTAACAAATTAAATTTGTAGTTTTAATTCGATAACAATTTAAACCATGTGTTACTCTCCATCCATTTAGGGTTAACGAAATAAACTAATTCCCATTCAAACTGCACTGAAATCACGTCGTTTAGGATTTTTTCCATTCTAAAAATCTAATTAAACCATTCTCATTCCAAATAGCACAAAAAATTAGTCTTTTTAAATAAATAAAAAATATAAATTGTTTAATTTGTCTTGTTAATTAGTTCGATTAAGGCTTTAAAAGGGGAGTAGCACTATGCGAAATCGTTTTTGAGCATTTGGGAAAAAAATAATTTGTTCTGTTAACCATAGGCAGACGGAGGTTAACGAATGGTTTAAATTGTTACTGGATTAAAACTATAGTGTTCGGGTTCGATCTGTTATAATAAAACTATATGGCTTTATTTGTCCCAATAATCAAAGTTGGGGTTCTTTTAAGTAATTTTCCCCCATAAAAACTTTAAGACAAACCTTCATAACCATGCAATTGTAACCCCATCCCAATAATAAAAGTTTGGGGTCTTTTAAGTAATTTCCCCCCAAAAAAACTTGAAGACAAACCTTCATAACCATGCACTTGTAACCCCAATAGAGAGTCGTGGTTAATTAACCAATATCTACAAACATGTAAATCAAATAACATTAGCAAGATAAAGACAGTGTAAGGGAAAGAATCAAATGGAAGTGATTGATTTATAAGGGTGAGTTTGAGGTAGCTAATTTAATTGTTTTGGTTTTTGAATTTTTTTTTTTGAGCTAATTGAGTTGTTTTGATTTGTAATTTTTTATATTTTTTTTATCTACAATGTATTTTTTTTATTGTTTGACCAATTTTTTTTATGAGAGGGAGGAATATGAAAATGTAACTTTTTTATTAAATTTGAAAAAAACTCAATAGAGATAGAAAAAAAATATTTTTACTCAAGATGACAAATGAGCTAATTTAATTATTTTGGTTTTCGAGTTTTTTCGTGAGCTAATTGAGTTGTTTTGCTTTGTGATTTTTTATTATTTTTTAATCTACATTTTATTTTTTTCACTGTTTGATCAGATTTTTTATTTATTTTTTATGAGAGGAATATAAAAATATAAAAAAACTATTTAATTTAAAAAAAACTCAATAAAAACAAAAAAATATATTTTTACTCAAAATGACAAATGAGCAACTTTTTTAAAAAAAATTAGTGAATGTTTTAGCTCAAGATAACAATATGTTTATTTAGCTCAAGACGACAACTTACTTGTTTATTTTTTTTACTAATATTTATTTTGGTATGCAAATGGAGTTGCATGTTCCATTGCATGTGATCAATTAATGTAAGTTTGGAGTGTGAATGGTTATATTCTCTAGTACTGCTACATCTCGAATATAGACCAATAAAAGCTCAATACATGTTTCAAATTTACTTGATTACTAAATAGTTCTCATTCATTTAATTATGTAAGATTCACATGCTGGATTAAGTGAATTTAAATCATTCATTTAAATTATAAAAACTTTTCTTCATCCTAATTCTGAGAAAATATAATTTTTCTATTTTTGTTGTTTAAAATACCACTATTTTGTTGTTTAAAATATAAAAAAGAAGAAGTTATGAATCATGATATTTTTTTAACCTATATTTTTTTTCTCTACTAAAAAAATGTTAAGTGTTTAAATTTTTTAAATAAAACCCAGAAGAATAGATGGTATTACAAATAAAATTATTAAATAAATTCTTATGTGTTTAAAAAATTTATATAAACATTCGAAATGTGAAAGTAAAAAAAATTATAAAATTTTAATCAATTTTTTTTGTAATAAATAACCAAGATATGGAATTAATTTTTTTTTTAAATTACAACAAATATTTGATCAATTTTTGTGTAATAAATAACCAAAAAATGGTATTAAAAAATAAATTTTAAAAATTAACAAAAAAATTTGATCAATTTTTTTTAAAGAAATAACCAAGAGATGGTATTACAAAAAATAAAAAAAATATATAAAATTTTAATCAAATTTTTAATAATAAATAACAAAAAGATGATATAATAGGCAAGAGAAAGAGAGGGGGGACATTTAATGAACATGAAAGAGGAAATAAATTTGACCAAAATAATCAAAAAAATATTTCATTTCCACACCCCCTCTGACACGGGGGAAGCGGGAATCTCGGTGGGCAAATTATGTGACTAATTTCTTCCTCGCATCACCATCCTGCATTACCTGTTGATTCGCCAAGTGTACAATTGGGTAAATTACGATACGAGTCCCTATAATTTGACCAAAGTTTTATTTTGATTTTATAATTATAATTTGAACAATTAAGACTCTGAAGTCTAAATTTAATTTCAATATAATCCCTTTATCAATACTCATTCATTGTTTGAATAGAAAGTGAGCAAGTCACACGACCCTCGTAAAGAGGATAATTTCACTGTTATTGGTCCTTATAGTTTGCCTAAAGTTTCACTTGGTTATTTAAAAATATCCATGTGAGATTTCACATGCAACCTTTCCATCCTAATGTTAACGGGTATCTACGAGTGACTATATTAAAATTAAGTTGAAATTGTAAAGTCCTAATTATTCAAATTTGAACAATAGGGACCAATGGTGAAATTTATCCTCCTTTTTCAAAGGCGCGTGAAGGCCACTCTCTTTCTCTCTCAATACGACAATACCCAGTACCGGGAGGTCTCAAATTTCGCTGCCAATTTGTCTCGTGCGCTGATTTGGCGTATATTCACACCTCCCTTGATCTCCTCTCTTTTTCCTTGATTTCCTCTCTCTCTCTCTCTCTCTCTCTCTCAATTTAAAAACAGAGCAAACCTTCCTTCAAAGAGGCACAAAATCAAATACCCACTTGTCCCATTCTCTCTCATACGTTGACACATTATAATCTCTATCCTCTGTATCTCTCTCTATTTGTTCTTATTCCATCTGAACTCTCTTCATCTCTCTCTCTCTCTCTCTCTCTCCTCTGTTGCAGAAGAGATGGTGCATCATCAGAGATACCACCATCCCATGAAAAAGGGGGTGGAAGTTATTGTTGTGGAAGTAAATAACAAAAGAACGAGGCCTAAGCTGCTCTCTCTCCTCTTTCTCTCTCTTCTCTCCTGCGGCCTGATTTTGGCACCTCTGTTCCTCAACTTCCCGTCCCACTTCTCTCTCTTGTGTAAGAAGCTCTTCCTCTTTGATGTTTCTCTTTTTTCTTTTTAATTTCTTTGATTTCTCATATCATTTTTATGTATAATATTGAGTTTTCTCTTATGTTTTTTTGCAGATTCATTTGGGCACGAAGATGAAACCCTTTTTCCTGAGATGAATGTAAATTCTCCCCTTTGTTCTTCAATCCCAAATGGTTTGTGCTCTCTCTCTGTGTGTGTTTATGTTCTGTTTATTGTATAGAGATGCATATGAATAGTATAAAAAGGTTTAATACGTATTGGCCGTTAATTTAGGCCATCCGATATCATATTTCAGTAAATATCAGTCATATAGTCAAATATTGACTGATATATGTTTGTTAGTTTGTATTGCTGATACAGATTTCATTACGGAAACCATGGTTTAAAACCCTTATACCATTATCTTGTTCATCAATCCTGGTTTTTGTTTTTTGACACAGTATTGTTTTGTTTCTGAGTTCCACCATTTGTTTTCCTGATATACAAGTTCAATGACAGTGAGATGGATACCAACTTTGTTCTTCAATCTCAAACAATCACGTAATTGACTTAATATTCAAGCATGTAGAAATTTGTCTGAACAATACTATTTTGTTCTCTAATATTCAATATTTCCAATATTTTTCTTTCTCATGTCTTTTCAATATTTTTTTTGGGTGTGGTATTTAAGGAACGGAAGAAAGAAAATCGAAGATAAGACCTAGTGATGGTTGAAGGTGTTACGTACAGTCACTAGTTGCGGTGGCCTAGTTGTGACACAGAAACAGTGAGTTCAGTCGCCGGAGCTGTTTCTAGAAAGCTATTCTCTGATGGTCAAGTTAGATGACCGGAGAATTAAAGTGTGTGTATGTATATATATATATATATATATATATATATATATATATATATATATATATAAAGAGAGCGAGAGAGCGAGAGAGCGCTTCTTGGGTCTGAATTCGCGTACATTTGAGAGAATAAGGATTCATCTTATATAACTCAGCTTGGCGCATGCCTGAACGTGCCAACTGCCGTGTCAATGGACATACTACAGCTCCGCGCGTGTCTAGACGCACTAACTGTTATGTCAGCGAGTATGCGGCTGCCCTAGCCATGCTCCTAGGGCCTGGTTGGTAGTTTGCCATCATGTTGTTGACGTTTCGATTTAGGTATGGGAACTGTCAGATGAAACTTCACCATGCAAATTACCTCATCTCCCTGATTTGCCTCGGGATCGCTGTCGACTTTTGCCCCCAAACCAAGTTTTGGCGTGGTTATCCTACTGTGCTTGCTAGAGAGCGATAGCTCGGCAGCGATGCTGATTTTAGCTCGGACAGTGTCAATGCTTGGTAATGTCTCGACCGAGCTCCAGTACAGGGACCCCTGAGCTTGCTTCATGGCAATAGCTCGAGGGCAGTGTTTTCCCTGGCAAGGTCAGAGCTTGTAGCTATGTATTCTATCCCATTACAATTTTTTTTACCTTTCTTTAATCATGTTGATATGTATCGGTAACAAATCAGTGACACAACTATATATCGGTCAATATCTGCCAATATTTACTAAAATATCCGTATCGAGGGCCCAAAGCCCCAATACATAACCTCCGATATGTAGTTTTTGGCTCTAGAGTAAGAATATACTTTTTTCTTTTTTGTATTTTTGGGTATGTGTAGGAGTAGTAACTATGTGCTGTGACTGTGAGAGATTAAGAATTATATTTTCAATTTTTTCTTTATTTCTTATTTATTTAAACTGGGCAAGTCTTGTGGTTTTTTGTTTTTTTAAAAAAAATATATGCAGGAACTATATGCTGTGATAGAAGCAGCAATCGATCGGATACATGTCTTATGAAGGGGGATGTGAGAACACACTCACTTTCCTCTTCAATCTACCTCTATGCTTCAAGGAACATCACCCGCTTGATCGATTATGTTCCGAGTCTAAACGAAGAAGGGGAGGAGGGCGAAGAAGAGGAACTCCAACGCGAAAAGATTAGGCCCTATACCCGAAAATGGGAAACAAGTGTTATGGACACAATTGATGAATTACATATAATTTCAAAGAGAGAAAATTCACGAAATCGACCTAGGTGTGATGTGCACCACGATGTCCCGGGAGTGTTATTCTCGACTGGGGGCTATACCGGTAACATTTACCACGAGTTCAACGATGGGATTTTGCCTTTGTACATCACTTCTCAACATTTGAACAAGAGGGTCATTTTTGTCATTCTTGAGTATCACAATTGGTGGTTAACGAAGTATGGTGACATTTTGTCATTTCTCTCGGATTTTCCACCAATAGATTTTCGTGGAGATAATAGGACTCATTGCTTCGAAGAAGCCATTGTTGGTTTGAGAATCCATGATGAGCTCGCTATTGATTCTTCGTTGATGGAAGGGCGTAAGACGATTCAGGATTTTCGTGACCTCCTAGACCGGGCTTATTGGCCTCGAATTAGGGCTTTGATTATGGATGAGGAACGCGAAGCCCAATTGAATTTGAAAGAGATGTTTTCTTTACCACCATCATCAAAGAAATTGAACAAACCGAAATTGGTCATCTTATCGAGAAATGGGTCTAGAGTGATAACAAATGAAGATCTAATGGTGAAAATGGCTGAACAAATGGGGTTTGAAGTGGAGGTTTTAATGCCCGTTCGGACTTCTGAACTAGCAAAAATTTATCGGTCACTTAATTCAAGCAATGTTATGGTTGGTGTCCACGGGGCTGCCATGACACATTTCCTTTTTCTAAAACCGGGCTCGGTTTTTATCCAAGTGGTACCACTAGGAACAGAATGGGCAGCTGAGACATACTATGGGGAACCGGCAATGAAGCTCGGTTTGAAGTACATTGGCTACAAAATTGTTCCGAGGGAGAGCTCATTGTATGAGGACTACGATAAGAACGATCCTGTTTTGAGGGATCCGCGCAGTGTGGTCAAGAAGGGGTGGGAATTCACGAAGAAGATCTATCTTGATCGCCAAAATGTGAGGCTGAATCTTGACAGATTTCGGAAACAGTTGGTTCGTGCCTACAATTACTCCGTTGCTAAGAAGAACCGACATTTCGATCTTCAATCACACTAATCTCAATTTCTTACTCATCTTTCACCCTTCTCGATTGATTTAAAAGGGTGAAAAATCATCATCTTTTTACAGTTATTTTTTTTCCTTCTAAAATACAAACATGAAAATAATTGGTTAATGATTTTCAAATAACACGTTACGTAATTTTATTTCAGATGTTGATGATGTGTTATAACCTTAATGTATTATACTGTCAATGTAGATCTCGAGCCTAATCCGACAAATTACATTATTGTGAACAGTGTTTTTTAATTGTAAAAACATCCAAATTATTTCAAGGGAAGTTGTTTTCTTTTAAAGATAAATCAATAAGTTGTACCCCACCTAATTTGTTCGTGTATGTCCTCATGATTACTATATCAAATTCTCTCTATTTTTGGCTGGAAATTGAATGGTTTGAATATTTCACAGGCAGAAATGGCTGCTTTTACCTAACCTTGAGATTGAAATTAGGTAGATATTCTTCCATAATTCACTTCCAAATATAGTCTAATCTACTGTCAGATATGCTTCTTCAGTTCTTTATTTTAGTTAGGTAGAATAATACTTGTTATAGATTGCAATTTTCCCTATACCTTTAAAAGTTTTGAATTATATGTTTCTCTTTTTTCTATATATATATATTTTAATCGAACTGAGGTTGTCTTAATTGTCTAACTTTTTTATTTATTTTTCTTTTTAGGAGAATTAGTGAATACTTCACTTATAAGTGATTGTAGGTTGTTTAGTTGGGTTGCGGATCTTTCATCGCGATGATGTTTTTATCTTTTATAACAAAAAACTCATAATTTTTTATGCGTAGACAATAATACCCTCTTTTTAATTATAAATATATTTACTTATTAATTATCTAATAAAAAAAATATTAACTCATCACCGTCACCGGTCACCACTCCGGCTATCGCCACCGGTCGTCAGTGACTTTTTCGGCGAACCTCCAACGAACTTTTTTAGAGATAAATTTTACTATTTCAGTATTCTGAGCATACAAAACGAATAATGAAATTTATTTGTGGAGCCAATTGTGAAAGTTATCTTTAGAACCTCCGACAACTTTGTCGGCAAACTCTTTCAGAAATAAATTTTACTATTTTAGTATTATGATAGTAGAAAACGAGCAAGGTGATTTTATCTTGGGAACCAACATTGAATTATATGTGCAGTCAACAGTAAAAATTATCTCTGAAAATGTTCATTCGTTGGAGAAGTTCACTAGAAAAGTCACCGAAAATTTGCCGGAAAATTCGCCAGACGCTACTTGAAAGTGGCCTTCAGCCGCTGGTGGTGATTGCTGGAGAGGGTGAGAATGGTGGGAGTGTAGTAAGAAATAAGAAACAGTGTAGAAAATATAAATATATTTTTATCCGGTGTAATCAAAAAAGAGTTTTGACCAAATCTTTATAACATTGTTCAAATGTACTAGAAATTTGTCCATTTAGTTTTCTTTTTTCCTCCAACAAATCCTTAATTCAACTCCAGATAAAATTACATCCTTCAAAATATTTAGTTTGCCATGAAATTCCGCTATAGCACTTTTGGAATGAAGTCACATATAAATGTACGACATTGTTTCCCTCCCCTTGCTAATTTATTCCCCATGCATGCTCTCTCTCTTCTTCTATGTTAACTTGTGATTTTAATATTTATTTTTTCACTAATTTTCTTTTGATGAAATAAACTTATTAATTAAAATCATCGATCAAGCAAGCATAAAAGTCTGCTTTGTATCGAGCTTGGACAGATTCATTTAAAAGCATAAAGTCACCTTCTATGCCATGTTTTCAGGCAGAGACAGAGTCAGAAAATAATTTCAGTGGGGTAAAACTTATAAAAATATTTTTTTGTGGGGTCAAAATTATTTTTATGATATATTCGAGGAATAAATTATTAATTTTTGTGGAGTCAAAATTATATTTATAGTAAATTATATAAGATTTAATAGTGTAATTTTTTTTTCAGTGGGTCAATTCCCTCGGCCCTTGTTTCCAGGTAAAGAAAAGCAAATTTGGTAATTAGTAGTACAAACTTTTCCTCTCTTTTTTATTTTTTGATTCTCACAAATCCACGATACTACAACAAAAACAATAAGAAAACAATCACACTCCTTATTTTTTATACTAGATATTTTTTTTTAAAGTAACTACAGTATACATTTAAAAAAATAATATATATAGTTCATCCAAATATAATATTGTTATAATCGACTGTAACATTCAGTACAACGAAGTGTAACAACAACAAAAAAAAAAAACGTAACTAAAAAAAAATCACAATTTTATTTTACCACAACAATACATGACAAACTATTTATAACATATACTAGTAACATTCACTATAACCAATTATAATATACACTATAATCAATCATAATATTTTTATAATAAACACGGTGTGTACCATAGATTTTTTCCGCCTTGTTTCTAAAGCTATATGTCAATAATCTAATATATAAGCTTGGTTTTGGGCCCAGCTACCTCTTGGGAAGATTTGAGCTCTTATGCTTGGGCTTTTGGTGAAATCTGGGCTTTATTCACATGTTAAATACATAATCTTTGGGTCCAGTGTGGCTTAGTTTCTTTTTAAATTTTTTTAGCTGATTTGATTTTAGAATTTGTTTATTTTTTATTTATTTTTTTATTGCTTGATCAAAATTTTATATTTTTCTAGTTTTTCTTGCTGAGAGAAATCTGAGAATGTAAAATTTTTGTTTAAATTTGAGAAAAAATAGCTAATTTCACGAATAAAATAGTTTTTTTTATCTTTAGTAAAATTTTTCTCAAATTAGATGAAAATTTCTTTATTTTTAGAAAGTTTATAAAAACGAAAAAACTCAAAAACCAAAACAGTTAAACAATCTAAAAAAAAAATAGACTAAACTAATGCTTCTTAAAATAGTCATTTTGTAAAACAAATTACAGCGTTTACTCTTGGAGCCTTTAGAGAGAAAGAGATTTCATTTTGTTGGTCCTTCATAAAATAATTTTTTCTTGATGGGCATCTTGAAGAACATAGTGTTCCATTTCATTCTTTATCATTGGGCGTTATAGACAACATTGTTGGGATTGGTCCACCCATATGTAATGTGGAACCCATATCATTATTGATTTTTTTAGTGTGGAGTCCGAAATCCACAAGGAATCCAATACCCGTTGCGGGTGGAATGGGATAAAAATCCCAACAAACATAGGTTTGTCCTTGGATAGTCCTTGAATGATTTCACCTAATAAAAGAGAAAAATCAGTGTATTAATCACTGTCCTTTTATTGGGTAGGCTGTTCTTGCTAATACAAGGCATTAAAGTGGCCTATCAACTCGAATCCATTAGGGTCCGGTTGTAATTTGGAAATATACATATTTATATATTGTTCTTAAGAGTGTTGGATGGATCGCTTCCAATATGAGCGCATAAACAAAGCATTATGGAGGAATTGCTTCTGAAAGAGTCCAATCAAATTAAGAAGAAACGGAGAACACTGCAGCACTAAGTGGAGTTGGTTTATCTCTAAAAAGAAATCTTGTCATTAGGAATGGATTCGTTGGCTATGAACGCAAGACAATTGGAACAGATGCATAGAGCACCTAATGTAACGGAGATGTCACTTGGGCATTTCGACAAACAGTACATAGGCATTTTTTCTTTGTTCTATTATTGTTTCTATGAGCATGATCTATCCATGGCAGAGTCACACAACATTTACTGAAGAAGACAATGTGAACAGCTGACCAGTGGAATTCATTGTCTTGATCATCATTGAATCGTTTTGGCACCACTGATTGGGGATGTTTTGGGGACATCGGGATGTGGCCAATGTACATCATCAGTCTGAATCCGAGAGGCGTGCGAGTTGCTCAACTGTAGTGAGGAAGAGTCGCAACAGAAGCGTAAACCAATTTTTTTTTTTTTTTTTGAATAAAACTGAATTGGTTGGGAAATCTGAAAATATAAAAATCATGATTAAATTTTAAATATAGTTTATTAAGAAAAAAAATAGTTATTTTTTTAATAAATTTGATTTTTTTTAAAAGTTTTTTTTTATTTTTAGTTAAATTTTTTTATTGGTTCATTAAAATTTTATATTTTTTATGTTTCACTTGACTAGAAATATAAAAATGTAAAATTTTTATTCATATTTTCAAATTAGTTTACTTAGGCCAAAAAAATAGCTAATTTGTAGAACAAAAATGATTTTGTATTTTTTTGTGATTTTTAGCTATTGATCAAAATTTTATAATTTTTCTATTCCACTTGACGAGAAGAATGTGAAATGTAAAAATCTTATTGAAATTATCAAAAAAGTTCACGTATGACAAAAAATTAAATAATTTGTCGAGTATAAATTATTTTTTTGACGTTTTTCATCTGTAGTGAACTTTTTTTTATTATTGGATCAAAATTTTATCCTTTCTTCCGTTCCACTAAATGTGAGAAATCGAAAAATATTAAAAAAATATCCAAAATTCGAATGATAAAACGATCCACTTAACGAGAGAAATCTGAAAATAGAAAAATCTTTTTCAAAATTTGCTAAAAAAATTCTAAAAACAAGAAATTTAGCTAATTTATGGATTAAATAAGTTTACTGAGAACAAAAAAATAGCTAATTTACAGAAGACTTCCCAATAAAAAAAAATTCAATTTATGGATTGTTATATATGTAAAAATATTTTAGTCATTTAACTCACACCATTTGCCACTGTTTACCGACATAGTCTAACAGGGGACGGAGGCCAGTGTAATTTCCAGTACCTCAGGTTGAGTATCCAATCTACTTCAGCATTTGAGGTTTGTCCTATATTTGACGAGTTCGGATACTCTTAAATGCGCCCAAGGCGTAGTGTTTCTGGAGTGTACATTTTCTGAAGTGCGTTCAAGGCAAAGTATTTCTAGAATATATAAAATGATGTCATTTTATATATTTCAAGAATAAAACGACGTCGTTTTAATTAAGCATAAAACGACGTCGTTTCATAATCAGTACCAAAACGATTATTTTTATTTTTAAAATATATAAAACGACGTCATTTTGTATAGTCTAAAAACAATTCACCTTGAGCGCACTTCATAGTATCTGAATCCATATTTGACTTTACACTGCACTCTCGGTGGTGGTTTAATAGCTAGTACACTTTCTGGAAATTGGAATGGACACTTTTTGGTACTCCATCAAACAACTAATGACCCAATGTGCAGTTCACTAAGGAACTTTCCAAAAGTCAATTGTCTTTAAGATGATAGAAGGGTCAATCATTTTATTATAAACCCTATAAAAAGTAAAAGGAACCAAAAAAAAAAACCCAATGACTTCTCCATATACAACTTGCACCCATTCTAGCTAGTAATTGTGCCCTTCAAATTGTAAAATGTGGGTAGAAAGAGAAAGAATCTCCTCCGCAACATACCAAACAAATAATTTATAATATGCAGATAGCAATTTTAATTTTAAGGTGACAAACTTATATAATTTAAAAATATAGATAAGTAGTTATTAAAACTATAAAACTATGATTTTTTTTTTAAAAATTGGGATGGCAGTAGCTCTCGGCAGCTCACCCCCTTGGGTGTCCATCCCTATCCACATGTATATATAATATGACACATTATATTTACATGTAAAATATATGAAACAAGCTTAATTAGATAGTCTTGTAGCTTAAATTGTGTTAAAATTAATTATTCAAAAATATAAGTTAAAAAATATTAATACTTAACTTCTTTTTAACTCTTTTAAGTCATTTTTGGCCCATAAGCATGTGACAACCATTCTAACACACCTCCACAGCTAGCTTCTTAGAGGGACTATGGCCCTTCAAGCCACAGAAGTTTGAGGCAATAATAGGTTTGTATAGATGTTTTGGGCTGCACACACACAGCAATGGAGCCATGGCATGCCGATGATGCATATTTACCTAGCAATGGACAGCACAAAAACATTGACAAACACTTGGATTCTTCTTAATCACGGTAATCTATGATAAACGTTGCAGAAACATGTATACTTGTGGTTTTGAATGAATTTTTGTTTGAGAAAAAAAATTCCCCATGAGATTGGTTCACTTACATACATATACATAAAAACATCTGTATGTTCTAATCTTCCATTATTAATTACTGTATTAATTTTTCGTACATGTTAATGTATTGCTTTAGTGATTAAATCTATGAACCAAAATAATTAAAATAAGCAACATAGAGGCCAATATGAGCTGATCAGAGTCATCAGACTCATCCAAATTAGTGCCTAATACATAATTAATTTTCTCTATTTTTTTAAATTAATTATTGGATCTCTCTTCTTTTTAATTGGCCTATTATGTATTAAATCAAATAATATTAAATCACCTTAATTTGAAGATATATACTTGAATATATACTATGTGCATTTTTAGATTTTGAGTGCGCTTATTATCATTAACTTCTAATATTATATTTTTAGGTTCTTCGCTTAAAATACTTAAATAAGCTATAAATCTAAATGTTATAAATTAATAATAATTTATAAAAGAAGTTAGAAATTAATAACACTGTCACTCAGCTTTACTAATGAAATAATAGAAACAAATAATTAGCTTATAAGTTTTATTAAACTATATCATTAATAATTTAATTAATGGTTCAGAATTTTATGTATAGTTCAACTTCGTTTAAAATCATAATTATGGCCAAAAAACCACTTACTAAATTATTAGTGTACGATTTTAAAATTTGTAAGCGTAATGAAACAATTCTTATAATAAATAATCAAACCAAACCACACGAATTGACTCGATTTGGACTGTTTTATAATTTGAACGATTTTTCTGCTCACCCTTCCTTTTTAATGGCTTTGATATGATGATGACTCACACAAGTGACAAAGAGTGCAAATATTTGAAGATTAGTACATGATATATATCCTATTGTGTACTCTCTCTCTCTTTCTCTCTCTCAATTTTGTATAAATTCTTTTAATAAATTGTTGGGCCCTTCTTAATGCTGGTTTTTCCCTTATGGTTGCATCACCTGGGTGGTGCCTAATACAGATTATTTTTTTCTAAATTTTAAAAAATAAATTTTGGGGTTTTTATTATTTTATTTTTTAATCTAGTGATTGCATCACCTTAGATATGAAATCAAGTTTACTTTTGAAAGGATATATATATAACATTTTGACACCTTTAATGACCTAAACCACAAATCATTCCTAATAGTAGTCTCTTTTTTTCCATTTATTTATTACTTTCATAACTGATGTGAGAAAAATTAGTGAATAAATACTTATATCTAACAATAACTGATACTCGAAACTGAGCATCAAACTTGATAAGAGAGCGCCATGCACGATCCCTACCCTTGATCTGATGATTCATCTTCAATTTAATGGCTCAAATTAAGTTTTATTTTATAGTAATATTTTTTTTTCTTAATTCCTTTGATCTGATGATTCACTCAAATGACAAAGAGTTTAAATATTTGAATCTTGTACTTTGTTTCCTAATCTTATACAATAGTAACCAAGTGTACTTTTCATGAATAATTGAAGTTATGGAGGGATTTAATTACAAAAAAAAAACTAGGACAATTCTATTCTGATCATGTTCACTCTCTATTATATGTTTTTTTTTTCTTACAATA
>BRYE01000020.1:16046142-16051142 GCA_030159115.1 Actinidia arguta var. hypoleuca
GCTGTGCAAAGTCTAATTTACTCATTATTGTTATATACATATATGATGACTTACTAAAATGTAAATCAACCTTATCCCCAATAATCCTTGAGCCACAGCTTTTGTGTTGCCCAAACCTTAAAATTATAACCGTCAAATCTCAGTTAATCTAGTTCTCTTTTGTGATCATATCCTAGTTTGGTTTCCATAATCAAATCATTGAGTGGAAAAAAAGGAAAAGGTAAAATAAAATGTAGTATAATCTAAATTTTTCTGATCAGTAAAAAGAGAATAAAAAAATAGATTCTTGTCATTTTTTTAGTTTACATAAAGAATGAATAATGCATAAATAAATGGGTAATTGGTCAAAAATCCCTCAACTAGATATTTATCATTTATTGGCTAATTTTCCAGACAACTCTTTTTTTTTTAACTTTATTTTTCAAATGGGGTCTGTTTTAACTTAATTCCCCAACCCGTGAAAAGCGCTATTTGAAATAGCGTTTTCATACTGTTCATAAATACGTCGTAAAGTACAATGAAAGCGCTATTTCAAATAACGTTTTTATTAAAAGCGCTATTTCAAATAGCGTTTTCAATAACGCTATTTGTAAAAGCGTTTTTGTCGCCCTATACACTGCGGAGGGCATTTCATCTGCAGAAGTCCCGACTCTCAGTATATCACTCTCTTCTCTCTCTGATTTAACCTTCAAGTCTTCTCTCTCTCTCTACTCTCTTGTTCGAAACGCTGAGGTCTCAAACTTCTCTCTGTCAAGATATTACGTTTTGTACGTATTGGTTCTTCGGATTTGAAGATTTTGTGTGCAAACTTCGATTACGTAGGTATGTACGCGTATGTTCGTTA
The DNA here is from genome assembly GCA_030159115.1 of Actinidia arguta var. hypoleuca. NCBI lineage: Eukaryota > Viridiplantae > Streptophyta > Magnoliopsida > Ericales > Actinidiaceae > Actinidia > Actinidia arguta. The sequence goes on from BRYE01000020.1 coordinate 16,046,987, forward strand.
TGTATATTTGTGTATTTATAAATTCTATACTGACTGTATTGTTTCTTTGCTTGACGTTGTACGCGTATGTTCGTTGTGTATATTTGATTATGTAGCTTGTTTTGTTGGTTGATTTTGGATTCTTTTGGGATCGAGTGAGGGTTATGCCCAACGAAACATAACCCTAACCATAAAAAGCGCACAAAACAGGCACCAAAAAATTTTTGGGGGCCTGTTTTGTGCGTTTTTCATGGTTAGGGTTGTGTTTTGTTGGGCCATAAGTTGAGGGTAATAAAAAAAGCTTTTTGAAAAAACGTTATTTAAAAGGAAAAAACGCTTTTTGAAAAAATATTTTTTAAAAGAAAAAAACGCTTTTTCAAAAAGCGTTTTTTAACTGAAAACCGAAAGCGCTATATGAAATAGCGCTTTTAATAAAAACGCTATTTCAAATAGCGTTTTCATTGTATTCTACGATGTATTTGTAAACAGTATAAAAACACTATTTGAAATAGCGTTTTCATTAAAAACGCTATTTTAAATAATGCTTTTCACGGATTGGAGAATTAAGTTAAAATAGACCCCATTTGAGGAATAAAGTTAAAAAAAAGGGTTGTCAGAGAAATTAGCCTCATTTATTGCTTATTTTACTACCCTATGGAGAACCTTAATAATATATACATATAGTTTTTACCCAGAAAGTAGGATAGGTTTAGGGGGTACGTAGTTCCAAATTTAGTGTGCTACACTTAGCATTAATCTTGTTCACGTGTTTTAAATTCTAGGTATTTTTCTGGGTAAAAATTCTAAGTATGTCTTATTGTCATACAATGAATAAGAAAGAGGAGAGAGAACAGAACAAGAAGATAATTAAGCGCTTAGCAATAGAACAAAACAGAAAGAGGAGAGTGGAAGCAAACACTAATGCAAAAGACACTCCTTATGTTAGTTTGGGCTAACTTTTTTGAGTTGTTTTAGACTTTTGGTTTTCAAGTTTTTCATCTTTTAATGACTTTTTTAATTGTTTAACCAAAATTTTATTTAATTTGAAATAAAAAATCACTAAAAAAATTATTTTTAGTCGACAAATAAACTTTTTTTGTTTCACTCTTTAGTTGAATTTTTTTATAAATTTGAATAAAATTTTTACTGTTATAGATTTTTCTCATCAAGAGAAACCTAAAATGTAAAAAAAATTGATTAAACAGTGGAAAAATTCATTAAAGAGAAAAAACATGAAACTAAAATAACTAAAAAATACTAGCCCAAACTTAGGGATGGCAATTTGACCCGATTATTTCCTGCCCGTCCCCTCCCCACCCCACCCCACCACTCCCCTCCCCACCCCACCCCACCCCACCACTCCCCTCCACTCCCCTCCCCTATTAGGGTGAGTTTGGAGTCTCAATAAACGCGCGCGCGGGGGGGGGGGGGGGGGGGGGGGATTATAACGTGTTTAATAATCGGGGCGGGTTCGGATTTAGCCGCCCCGATTATGTGTAAATAGTCAAAATTACTCCTATTTTTAAAAAATATACTGTAATATCCTTACTATATATATATATATATATATAAATAATTATATATAATTAAAAAAACTATTAAACGGGGCAGGAAGGGGAGGGGAGGGGAGGGGAGGGAAGGGGGAAAAAATTTTCAACCCGTCACGGGTTTGGGACAGAGATGGGGGAGGATTTTCTTAATCAGGGCGAGGGCGAGGGCGGGGGCGGAGGACGAACTCGCCCCGAACTCGCCCGTTGCCATCCCTACCCAAACTGGCCAGGGCTAAGTTATTCTATCTTAACAACACTAATGACAAAAGTTGTCAAATTAAGTTAACCCAAAAAATAATGGTGACAAGTCACAGTAGTACAATAAGGAAAGCACATGTGAATTCCAATCTTGGATCTAGCTAACTCAGTATTATGCCATTAACCCTAACAAGATGGATGAGAGAGAGAGAGAGAGAGAGAGAGAGAGAGAGAGAGAGGTGGGAGAGCTAGCTAGCTAGCCAGATAGTTTTGGATCAAAGATATTTTTAAACGGCCTATTAATTAGTATGCATGCCAAATTAAGATATTTATGAAGATGAATTGTTTAAAGTTGTGAACATCTGGCAAAAGGCACAAAAGGCATCAAAACAAGATCTTGTTGCATTAACAAACCGAATTTGGAAAATCGTGGCACAATTTAGTTCATCCACGGAGGTCTAGATTAACTCAAAACGTCACACAGGTCATCTCGCTGACCTTTGGCTCTCTCTAATTCTATGAATCCTTGAAAGTTGTGTATTTTGAGGTCTTTGAATAATAAGCTTCCAAGTCAGAACTTTTTAAAACAAGGTGCTTGGCTTGCAGTCTTAAGTGTGTCATATAATTAGTTCATATTCACTTTAGTTCCTGAAGTCACATAACTAATTAAATTTATACCGTCTATCTTTTAATTTGAAGAATATTATTTTTTCATGGGAAGTTTTTTTGAGCATCTACGCTTGTCAGAGTACCCACGTCAACGTTATTAAATTTGAGTTAGTTATTTTTTTAATATCTATATATTCAGTGACAGTCTCGGGGGGCGAACAGGGGCCATGGCTCCCAAACATTTAGAATTTTTTTATATATATATTTATATTTTTTCTGTTAGTTTTGACTATTTTGCTATTGGTTCATTGAAGTTAACTCCCCTTAAATATTTTTATCGAAAAATCTATTAAAAATGTATAATTTGACCCCCCTCAGGTAATTTCTGTGTCCGCCACTGTATGTGTCATACTTTTTATCTTAACTCAATTTTATTAATGTACATTTTCTTTACTCTCTTTTTTTTTCACAAACTTCAACACACTCAACGCACTTTCTTTGAAAAAAATAATGAATTAGTGAGTAAATAGTGACTCAATAAACGAACGGGGAGTTTTTAACTAGCCTGATATGAGTAATAGTTTTTTTTGACGTTTCTATGCTAATTTACCTAAAATGTTAGAATAACTTGCCAATTGTGAATGCTCGTCGAGTCGGTTTGAAAATGCCAAAGTCATTTTTTGATTAGTTACGGTGTTAAAATAACAAACACAAAACCAATTGCTATGTGCGAGACCCCATTTCGGATTAATTCCACCTCTATTTGATTTATTTTAATTTTTTGATTAATTTTTTTTTTTACTTTTCCGATTCGCATTTCATCGGATGAATTGGAATGGTATTTCCTCTAATTGAACACAATTAAAAGTAAATCATTTGTATTATTTTGGCTAAGTAAGTCATTTCCATTTTTAGTCTTTCGTTTCTTTTACTAATTTTCTTCTAAAACACACAAACTTGGTACTAAGCTTATCACGGATGAGAGTGTAAACTTGGCACTAAGCCCAACAAGGTCCTAAGCCACTCTTCTAGTAATGGGCTAATTGGGCTTCCCGCAGTGTATTGGTCTACTACAATGGGTTGGGCAACGATTTAAGATCAGAAATTTGTAGTTTTGACAACCTTTACCTAACGAAATCTAAAAAAAAATCTTTAGAAATTTGTAGGTTGGACTTGAGTTTAGGAAACCCAACTGAACAAATCTTTGCTGGGCTTTCTACTTGTGCAACATTTTGTGCAGTGCATCGACAGTGCATACTCAAATATAGCAGAATCCACAAAAATACAAATTTTACGCATGTAAGTATGCAAAGCTCAAAATGCATTATCCCTAGCAAAATTCATAATTAACCTTTATTTTTTGACAAACTCTTTTAACAAGCCTTTTACACTTCGTATACACTTTTATTTTCACATACAAAAATACTAACAAAATAATAAATAATGGTGACAAGTCACAGTATTACAATAAGGAAAGCACATGTGAATTCCAATCTTGGATCTAGCTAACTCATTATTATGCCATTAACCCTAACAAGATGAGAGAGAGAGAGAGAGAGAGAGAGAGAGAGAGAGTTTCATCAAAGATATTTTAATTAATATAGTTTTGGATCAAAGATATTTTTAAGTGGCCTATTAACTAGTATGCATGCCAAATTAAGATATTTATGAAGATGAATTGTTTCAAGTTGTGAACATCTGGCAAAAGGCAAAAGGCATCAAAACAAGATCTTGTTGCATTAACAAACCGAATTTGGAAAGTCGTGGCACAATTTAGTTCATCCATGGAGGTCTAGATTAACTCAAAACGTTCACACAGG
>BRYE01000020.1:16088642-16096142 GCA_030159115.1 Actinidia arguta var. hypoleuca
GACAAAGAATCTTATACTATTAGAAAAATGAGTTATAAATCTCATTTTTCCTTCAGATGCGTTTAATTTCAACTGCATTCCTGAATAAGTGCAATATTTATGTTCAAGTGTCGTATAATGTACCTAAATGTTCACAATGTGGCCATGTGGCCATTACAGACACACAAAAAAAAACTCATTATGGTTTTCATCTTTCTCGAGGTGTGGAATTTTTTGGAGATTTAGCCACTAATGGTGGAGTTATCTTGAATTGACGACACTGAATATATAATTGAAGATGAAGGCACAAAATATGAATGCTAAACGAACACACCGAACTGTATATGCACATGCACAAACATGAATAGACGATGCAGGCACGCAAATCCACATTCAAACGAAATTACATATATGTGTATAAGCGTGTGTGTGTGTGTTGAGGGGGAGAGAGAGAGAGAGAGAGAGAGAGAGAGAGAGAGACCTGAAGAGCTAGGGAGGTTATGTGAGGAAGGGGAGGAGGAGGCGGCAAGGAGTCGCAAGGAGTGGTGAGTTCGGGCGGCGCGTGGGTGCGTGGACCCGGCGGCTTTGCTGGGAGTCAGAAGAGGAGGGAGAGCGTACGAGAGAGAGGAAGGAGTGGTGGCACGAGCTCCGAGTCCGAGTCCGACTCCGACTCCGTTTGCTGTCTTGGCCGCCATTTATTTCGGACCATACAATCTCCCTCATCCTCGCTCTCTCTCTTCTCTTTCTATTCCGTAAGGCCAAATTTGTTTGCACTTCCCCCCTTCAAGTTTCAACTAATGAGTATCAGTGATCACTAATCTCACGTCTCTCCTTGGATCAACTGAGGTTTCATTTAAATTTTAGGGTGAAATATACTGATCACCCCTGAAGTTTCAAATTAATACATAAAATACCCTTGACAATTGAGAAATAACAATCATCTCTCTTGAGTTTTGAAACTTATAACAAATTCTTCCTATTTTATACTAATCATCCATGAGATTCTGGGTTAATACACAAAGCACCATTGATAGCAATCGTTTGTTAACAAAATTGACTGCACATCCATAACGTCAGCTGAATAGTGATTAAAATACCATATATGCCCTTCTTTTTAAAAAAGTTACTATATATTTCACAAAAAATTTGATTAAATAATCAAAAAGTGATTATATTGATCCATTGACTATTTAATTGTATTATCTATGTCATTTTCGTTAGTAATCTATTTGAAATAGTGATGAAAATCAATCACGTGTTGTTCAGGTATTTAAATTAAATACTCTTATATCTAAAATACTATTATTTTTTATTATTCAATTAATATCCTTGTGTAGTATATAGTAATTTTATCAAAAATAAATGTACATATGATATTCTAACCATTATTCAACTGACGTCATACATGAACAATCAATTTTGCTAACAAACGATTGACGTCAAGAGTGTTTTGTGTATTAACCCTGAACCTCAAGAGTGGTTAGTATAACATAGGAGAATCTGTTACAAGTTTCAAACCTTAAAGGAGGTCACTGTCATTTTTCAAAGGTCATGAGTATTTTTTGTATTAAACCGGAACCTCAGGGGGGGTCATTGTATTTCACCCTAAAATATATGGAGAAATACAAACAAAAAAGAGTAGGGATTGACAATATGAACAAATTAAATTTTATAATTTCAATTCGATAGCAGTTTTAATTATTCGTTAATATTCATCTACCTAGAACTACCAACTGGTTCTTGCAAAAAATGCTCTGAAGCCACGTTGAATAGTTTTTGTTTTTGTTTTTACATTTTAAAGTCCTAATTGAACTATTCTCATTTTAAAATGGCATATAAATTATCTCTTTAAATAAATATAAGACTCAAACTCTTTAATATCTCTTGTTAATTGGTTCGATTAAAGTCTTAAAATGGGGGTGGAGCTATAAAAAAGTTATTTTTGTACTTTTTAGACGGGATCCAATTGATTCCATTGTCCCTAGACCTATAGAGATTTTAAATTGTTACTGGATTAAAACTACGTGATTTAATTTATTATAATTTAAGTTGTAGAGTTTAATTTATTTCTATGGTTAAACTCTATAATTTCTTCCTTAGTTCTCCCTAAATTTTAAATAGTCCATAAGAAAAACGCATGTCAAATCACTACGGGTCTGTTTGGAATCATGGGAAAAGGAAAGAAAAGATAGTTTTTTTCTACCTAGGTAAAAAAATAAAATAAATAATTCTAATTTTTCACCATCACGTCGGCATGAATAAGAAGCTGTATGCAATATTTTGACTTTGCTTGGTTTAAATTTTAAAATTATTTTTGCAGAATAATTTTAAAAAATATATATTTAGTCAATGCTTTTAGAAACTTGTTTTTTAAGATTTTTTTAAAAAATGAACATGATTTTTAGAAAATATTAAAAAAATATTTAAATTCTAAAAAAAATTACTTAAAAATGTATAATTACATAAAAATAAATTGGGCCTACATTTTAGTCCCGAATAAATGCCTCTCAAGCTCCAGAATCTAAAGCTAGATGAAGCCCACAGGCCTAAATGAGGCCTTTCTACAAACCTTTTGAAACCATCATACTAATGTCACACGGACATTGAGCAAGGAAACATGACGGGAAAAAAAGGGTAAATTTCACCGTACTCCGCTTGGTTTTTGATAAATACAAAAAATGATTTAAAAAATAATACGAGACTTACTATTTAAATGAGATATATTCTATTGTTTCAAGTGAATCTCGTGTATATTTCAACCAATTTATACAGAAAACTAATTTGATGGAATCTCGATTTTTTTTAGTGGTTTTGAAATTTTGAATTTAATGCATCTCAAGAACATTTTATAAACTCTGATATAATTGGACACGCTCCCCAACTTTTAATTGTTGGCTTACCACGTGAACAACACTGATGATTAGAATCATCCATACTTTTACATCACTGTGTATAAATCATCTATGATAAAAATCATCTCGATAATAGATTTGCAGTTAAATAATTCCTTTACATTAGCTTGTTTGCGAAGAAAGATTATAATTATAATTGGACCAAGCTAATTTTTTTTTCATGAAAGTTCTAGACGTAGAGAAACCTATAAAATGAATGGATTTAATCATAAAAAAAGTCCATGTGTAGGCCCTCATTAGCGGTCTAATTTTTTGTCTATCCCGAGACAAACCAAATTCAAATTATACTTATATAGAGATAAATTGGTATAATCATATGTGTCACACTTATTTATTAAGTAAAATAAAATTGAACAATTACTGAATTGTTCTCGATCAATATAATTTTTTACAGTATTGATCTTTATAACATAATCTACAATATGACCGGTTTGAATCATCAAAATTGACCAAAAACAAGGTTTAAAATACTTAAACTGCACAGTACAATCCAAGTCATTAGACTTCAAAGTAGCCACGTCCTAATCCGAACACCTCAGAAAGGTTTGAAAAGAATCCGAATGAAGATCTGGTCTCCATAAAACCATATCCTTGCCAGCAAGAAGTCTTGGTGCTGAACATTTCCGACTCAAGATTTTGTCCTGGCACTTGAAATTAAACAGTCATTGTGTTCATCAGTTCCAAGTATGATATTTTGTATATATATCACATTTTTCCTCCCAGACACTTACCTGTGGATATTAGCAGAACGAAACTTTATATACTATTCTATCACAATTGCCATTATGTTAGGTTTAAAACTTTCTAAATCCTATCAATTTTTGAGTTGAGCTAGTTCATGCACGACTTTGCTCCGACTTTAATCGAATTCCAAGTTGATGAACGAGTGAATTAATCCCCAATTTAGTCGATCCTTTGTCCGAATTTCGATTTATCAAAACACAAAAAATAGCGTTTGGGTACAAAATGTCTGAGACACTGTTCACACACAATCCTCATCAAAATGTACCCAAATGGGACAGCAAACTGTGGTTGGTGAAGGAGTATTTCAAAACAATACTTGGAATTACATGCACATAGTGTGTGTGTGTGTGTGTGTGTGTGTGACGAAACTTTATATAGTAGTAATGTAAACACAAGGGGGAGGGGTATTAAAAATCAAGTCAAGAAAGATCAGCTGGCCAACCAAAATCAGAAGCTTCCAAACACATCCGCAAGCCCTCAACTTCCTCATCAACACCAAGCGCGTGTTGTCACTCCAACCTTAATGAAACATTTTCTTCCCATATATATTAGAATGTTTAGACTTGAGTTTAGTTGTTTTGATTTTTGAATTTTTTTCGTCTCTAATGAATTTATTCACTATTCGATCAAAATTTTATATTTATTTGACTCTTTTTACCTAGAGGTTTCTGAAAATATAAAAATTATATTCAAATTTAAAGAAAAAATTCACTAAAAATAAAAAATAACTTATTTTGTCAAGTAAAAATAAATTTTCTTTTAAATTTAGAAAATTTATTTTTTAAACTTGAATAAAATTTTATATTTTTAATTCATCTCGTCAAGAGATAAAAAAACTATAATTTTTTTGTCAAATAGTAAAAAAAATTCACTATAAAAAAGTATGAAAAATTAAAGCACATAAAATAGTTTTAAAAAAATGTTATGGCACACTTGGCCTTAAGGTCACTTGATGCAAAGCTCAAAAGAGCCTCATGAAGCATGTGGCCTGGATTCGACTTCCATACGTGTCCATATAAGGTTTTGCACCGACTTTAACTTGACTTCCTGTTTATGAACGGTGTGATTGATTCCCTGATATATAAAAATGTCACTTGATACAAATTACAATAATCAATTCCTTTATAACAAATAAATGTAAGATAGTTTACTTACCTCTTTTCTAAGTTTATTAGAAGCGAAAGTCTTTTATAGAGTACGACTTTTTCCTTAGTGTGTATTTTACAAGAAGAATTTAAACCCTAATCTTCACACAACTAATATAAGCATACCAATTCGTTGAAAAGGAGATTACCTAAATAGGAAAATAATTTTTAGGCTTTTGACTTATTTGATCATAGGGCCTAAAAGTAGCTACTTACTACCATTCTTGATTCTTTATAATTTTTCCTCTTTGATACAACACTTAAGTACTGATAGTAAACCAAAAAAAATTATTAAGAACAATTTTTGTTTTTTTCTATCTTGAAATTATTTGAGACAGTTTCTACTTTCAAAGTTGAATCCCCCCGAATATTTTGAAAACTTCATATTCAAACTTTTCAACTCATGTTTTTGAATAATCAATTTTAAGATAAATTCAGACATAATAAACACCTTCATAAACATGTAAGACTTTTCTACATGACGTAGGTTCAGTTTCATCCATGCCTCAACTAATGAAACTTGCTCGTCCAAAATAATAATAATAATAATAATCTCATTGAAAACCATACAATTGCTTGAGATAATTTCAAACACTTACAACCAAAGTAGTTTGAGAAAATAAGAAAACATACAAATTAATGGTTAATCATTTTTGTGGAGTCAAGTCAAGAGAATTGAGTTTTACTTATTTTATGAGAGATAACGGGTAGTTGACATCTAGCGAACTACAACTTAATTGTTTGAAGTTGTTTTCTTTCTTTCTTTTTTATTTTTTTAATATTTTATTTTATTAATAAAATATTACAAGTATATTTTTTTGCCGATCAAAAAAAACTTGCATAGTTGATATATATCTTATACTCTTCATTTATGGATTTTGGGTGGGGAGTGATGACACGCGCTGGCTTGACGAGTAAGACACACAATTCTAATTCTTCTAATTTTAGACAAGGAAAAACACACAAAAGTCAAAAACCCACTTCTTTCCAAGAAAATTCCAAAGCATTAAAAATCAAAAAATGAACAGTAAGGGAGAGAAAATTTGGAAGGTTTCGCAAGTTAGAGATTGGGACTGGAGAATGAAGAAAAGGTAAATATCACTATCACTCCCTCTAGTTTGACCAAAGTTTCACTTTTATTTTTATAGTTCTAATTTGAATGTTTAATACCATGCATTTTTTTATCCAGTTCACATATAATCTCTTTGTCAATACATGTTAAGTATTTGGACAAAAAAGAAACACTTGAAATCTTATAGAGTTGCCTTTGAGCTTAGCTCAAGTAGTTGTACCTCTTGGTTACAAGGGGAAGGTTTGGGATTCGAGCTTATGGAGACATATTGAATGATGTTTAGTAGTAATCTAATATACTAACCCATTAACATCCTACTTTTGGAGGGAAAAAAAAAAAGAAAAAAGAAAAGTCACATGACCTTTTTTATGGACCAAAGTAAAACTTTGCTTGAAATTACAAGGACCAATATTGGTTAAAAATACTATCTAAAAAGTTCCAAATGAGCTTCACATGCTAACTTTCTGCCCAAAAATGAGTATTAATTGAGGGACTATATTGAAATTACATTAAAATTATAAGATCCTAATTGTTCAAATTAAAAATATAAGGATCAAAGTAAAAATTGTTTAAAAAATATAGGAATCAATGGTGATATTTACCCATGAAGAAAGTATCACCTCACCTACTTGTATATACTATCATTATATTTGAGAGAAAAAAATTCTAGAGTGAGACAGACAATTCCCATAACCATATGTCCCAAGTCAAGCTCAACTGGGGTTAATTTATGGAGTTCGGATCCTATGAAGCTTAGGCTCAGTGGCGGAGCCAGAAAAAAATTTCAGGGGGGCAACTGTTGAATTTTTTTTTTTGAGGGAAGCATTTATAATTTTGAGGGGGGGCAAATTAAAATTTTTCTTAAAACTATAGGCAAAAAAAAAAAAATTCCAAATTTGAGGGGGGCAGCTGCCCCCTCTGAGCCTTCAGTGGCTCCGCCACTGTTTAGGCTGCTTGCAGTGGTCCCTCGTTTTGTACACTACAAGGACAAACGACGTCGTTTTAATTAATCATAAAACGACGTAGTTTCATGGTCAAGATCAATACAATATCGTTTTAGTTTTAAAGTGTACAAAACAATTCTAGAAACACTCCACAGAGCATTCATTTCAGAGGATCCGAATCCTAATTTATGGGTCTTTTTTTCAAGGGTTTGCCCAACCAAACCATAAACAATTCTCGTTATTCTTCAGTCCTTGTTGTACTGCTCACACTTCATTTATATCCATCTTGACCTTTAACTAGTTTCAGTATTGAACAATTCAGATAAAAGTGAGTGATGTATTTTCACACAAACTAATTTTATTATATAAAAAATCTTATTTTGATGGTTTGTTACGTAAACTTACAATACTATCCTTGTATTTTGTACAAAAGTATATCATAAATTATTACTGGAAATAAATATTTTTACGTAATAAAGATAAAAATAGCATGAAAGCTTGTACTTTTCAAAATGTAATATTCTCGTAATGATGATCAGTATCTGAAAAACTCACTGTCACGTTATTTTATCGAAACATTGGGTTGAAGGATAGATATTGGGCTTGAATCAACAATTAATCCACTAAATATTTTATGAAATTGTAAAGTTCATCAAATTAAAAGATATATAGGCTAGAGTCTATTAAACTAGGATTTTTGTATG
>BRYE01000020.1:16121142-16123642 GCA_030159115.1 Actinidia arguta var. hypoleuca
TGTTGACAGTCATAGAAGCATTAAAGATTATAAATAAGGACCATGGTGTGGTCATGGAAGCATGAAAAATTATAAATTAGGACCTCATTATGTATTACCCCAAATTAAGTCTCACAAGCTAAAGAGGCAAAACTTTGGCCTAGGTAGAGTATCACGAGTTTGGGCAAAAAGATCAATTAATTGGGACTAGTATGGATCAGTTATTGGCAGCACTTAAGATTTTCTTTTTTAAGGACAAGGTCAACAAGGAGAATAATGTTTGGGAAATTCAAAGAAGCCCATACTCCAGCCAGGAGGGTGGATAATCCTGCTTCAGATTCAAAAGTATGTGAAGAGAAGTTCATGACTAACGAAGCCAATAAGTGCAAAGCTTCAAGAATAGCAACTTGGACAAACGTGAGTTAGAAGATCAATACAAGGCTACACATTTACAAATAATTGTGATGTTATACGTTATGGTTAGTAGGATAATATGCTTAGAACCAAGTTAATATAAACTTAAGAGGCAGAGGGTATGAACCCTAATTTTTACACACTTCCTTTGGAAGTTAAAAGAGTTTTTCTTCTTTCTTCTCTTCTTCTTTGTCATTGGGATAATGTAACTTGTCACCAAAGCTTGATCTGGTTAAGGAAACATAACAATTTTTGTTCAACAGTTTCTTTTCTTTTGTAGGAAGTGTAAAAAAAATACCAGTATGGTCAACGTAATGATCAGAATCTACTGACGATTTTTCAGAAATTTCCAAGTCTATTTGATATATTTTCCATATTTTTAAATCAGAAAATGAGTTTATTTTCAAGTGGATTTGTTGTTACATTTGTAACTCCTCCTAAGGAATTTTTGTACTTTCTACTTATTAATAACAAATACTAATGAGAGAGGGAGGGGGCTATGATTCTCTCTTTTGTTTCCGCACAACAACTCTCTTATTCTCCTTCATTTCTATTTGTTTCATAGATCAATAATCTAACTCTTAACAAAATATAGAAGAACGTGACGCCAAGTATACTCATAACTTTCTCAAATATCTCTTACAGGCTACAATTACTTTATCTATATTTCTTAACGATAACTGCAACTGGTGGGTCAAATAATATAGTAATTCAATGAAGCAAAAAGCATTCATATCATGTACTTTTGATAGATAAAAAAAGTTTACCTTTACGATTGCAACTGCAAATGATGCAGGTATGAAGGAGAAGGCAATACTGACAATAACTACGGCCGCAAATGCATCTAAATCCTACAAATTCATGAGATAATTTATATGACGAGTAAAGCATACTTAGCATTATATATGATGAGAGAAAGGAAAAAGGCATAATCACATGTTAGCATTAACATATTCAGCAAAATTAGATTGCAATGAATAAGCATTAATAAAATGCTTAGTTTGAGCTTAAAATTAAGAAATAAAGAGAGAGAGAAGAAATGTCACTCAACAATTTTGGCCATCCAGAACACCAACAAAGTTTGTTTCATTGACACAAGTGCACCTAGGGCTACCTCTTTATTGATTATGTTTAGACATTCTCTCATTTTTCCAAGATTGACTATATTCGGATTCTTATTTCCCTTGCTGCCAATTTGGATTGGCCTTTGTTTCAACTTGAAGGAGGAGGTTTACATGCAGCAACCACCTGGGTTTGTTGCTCAGGGGGAATCTCGCAGAGTAAGTCGACTTCGAAAGGCTCTTTATGGTCTCAAAAAGTCTCCTCGAGCTTGGTTTGGGAAATTTAGTGATGCAGTTATACAGTTTGGGATGAGATTGTGAAATTGATCATTATGTTCTCTTCCGTCTATCTGACAGGGGAAGGTAATAGTAATTGTTTGTGTGGTTGATATTATTGTCATTGGGGATGATAGTAAGGGGATAGAAGAATTGAAGACCTTCCTCCAGACACAGTTTCACACCAAAGACCTTGGGAAACGACAGTACTTTTTGGGTATTAAGGTAGCTCTGTCTAAGGAGGGGATCAGTTAGTCACAACGGAAGTATGTGTTAGATATTCTTGATGAGACTAGTTTGATCACCGATAGACCCTAATATGAAGTTGTGTGTTGACCAAGGAGCGCTTATGACTAGTCTGGATAGTTATCAACGCTTAGTGGCGAAGCTGAACGACCTTACGATCACTTGATCGAATATCTCGTTAGCAGTTAGTGTCAGCTCCTTGTTCCACACACTAGGATACGACTCTGAAGATCATTAGGTACCTTAAAAGTCCATCCCGAGCATGGCCTGTTGTACCATGTGAATGGTCATCTACGAGTTGAGGCATTCACTGATACATAAGTTCGTCATGCAATTGACGAGGATAGCATGTACTGAGAACGTTAATCATACGCATAAAATGATTACAAAACAAAAAAGTATCTATGGCCTTTCTAAAACATATAACAAGTAGCATTTGTGACAAATAGAAATTTCACTTTCAAGAGCACAAAAGAATACTTATCAAACTAAAGTTGGCAAAATCTTGCTCCAATATTAGACTA
>BRYE01000020.1:16163642-16166142 GCA_030159115.1 Actinidia arguta var. hypoleuca
ATTTAAGGGGCGAAAGTAATAACTTTCAATAGTAAATGGATACAACTGAGCTTTTTTTTTAAATTAAAGTTATAAAGTGATAAAAAATGATGATTTAGGATGTGTTTATGTAATCAAGCCTTATATAAATTGTACAATGTTGTGCAATAAACTAAAAATAATTTTCAAAAAAAAATAATTTATTTATTTATTTATTTTATCTCAACCCCATGTTGTTTGATGCTGACTCGTGGGCCCCAATATCTGAGGTTCCGTGGAAGTTGAATACAAATCAAAGTAGACAGAGAAAGGAATTGGAGTTATGCTCGTAAATAACTCGTACCGGCGACAAATTGACGACAAAGACACGGTAGTTGGTTTTGGAAATATTTATTTAATGTATAAGAGTTAGAGAGAGAGAGAGAGAGAGAGAGAGAGAGAGAGAGTCGGTGTTATCTTGATAATCTGCACACGTGGCTCATGATGAGTGGCTGGGTGTCCTATGGAATTCTTTATATACCTTTCGCAGTCAATTTAGTGGCCCACTTTAATTATTATTATCGGAGTTGATCAGCCTTTGTTGATATGATAATACTTTATGAACCCGTCAAGATTTATCGTCACGGGTAGGTAGAAGTAATTGTTCGTCACAGACAATTGTCGCTTGGTAGGGTCGGTTCTAGAATAGTTTATTTATGCCGCCACTAGCGTGGAATATTCGCAGCAATGGAAGTTGAAATATCTGTAACGGTAAATCTCACTAACCTCCCCTGAGGTTTCTTAAAAATATAGACATATCATCTGCAGTTTTAAAAATACTACTGACATTTATTATTTTTAAAATAAATGTCAATATTTTTCTAAGGTTAATTTTTATACAAAAATAATAAGATTGCCTTTTGATTTAGGAATTTCAAAAAAAATTCTCAATACACCAATTAAAATGATAACAAAGTTTATTTTTAAATGATCTTTTATAAAAAGTACTTGAAAATTAAATTACTTGGATCAATTGAAATATCCGTATTATCTTTTAACTAGTCAATTGAAATGCCCATATACTCGTAATAAATGGATTTCAATGTTGCCTATTTCACTGGAGATGCTCTAAACTAACTAGTAACATTTATAAGATAAATTTCAAGATTCTTCTAAACTTTCGTCCAGATATCTTATAGACTCTAGAACTTTTAAAAATATCAATCCAACACTTGACCTTTTAAAGATTCCTCAATTTGCCACATGGCGTTAACTACATCAAATTAGTGACGGAAATCACCTACGTGGCAAATAACCTGGGCCTCCCCATTCCCCTCAACGTTTTGGAGGGGAAAATGGACCCCATCCTCGAGTAAAATTACCTAGGCAAATTTATTACAAAATTATTGTGAGACAAATTCTTTCGTTGTAATTCATCCTTCAGTCCTTTTTTTTGTTGAGAAGTGGATGTCTAAATCTCAACTGCAATAGCTTTCATCTCTAGGATCCTATAAGCGTAAATCTATTAAGGGTAAATTTCACTGACCTCCACTGAAGTTTTGAAAAATACAATCATCCTCTTATAGTTTTAAAAATAACACTGATTTTTTGTATTTTTAAAATTAATTTCAAGATTCTTCCTAGAGCTTTTTTTGCATAAAAATGACAAGATTGTCCTTTGATTTAGGTTTTTAAATTTTTGTTCTTGATACACCTATTAAAATAAATATTCTATTTTTCTTCCTCAAAATACCATTTATTTTTATATACTACACCATTTTTATTTTTAAGAAAATTGATCTAAATAATTTTTTTTAATTACACTTTATAAAAGGGCCCTTAAAAAATAAATATAAACATATTTTTAAAATAAATTTTATTATCAATTTTATTTTTTTAAAAAAATAGATATTATTTATTTATTTTAATTGGTGGATTGAGAAAAAAAATAAAATCCTTAATTAAAAGAACAATCTTGTTATGTTTGCACAAAAATTAGCTATAAGAGGTAATCTTGACATTAATTTTAAAAGTAAATAATATTAGTGCTATTTTTAAAACTATAGGGGAGATAGATGTATTTTTCATAAACATTGAGGGAGGTCAGTGAAATTTACCCATCTATTAAAACATCCGATCCTAAGCCCAGGTATTTTGGAATTTTTTTTTAATTGTTTTGATTTTTGAATTTTTTTGTCTTTAGTAAACTTTTTCATGCGTTTAATCAAAATTTTATATTTTTTAATTTCTCTTGATGAGAGAAGTCTGAAAATGTAAAAAATTATATCTAATTTGAAAAAAAAATTTCACTAAAGATAAGAATTTATGATAAAATGGATTTTTTATCTTTAGTGATTTTATTTTTTAAATTATATAAAAAATATATATTTTTGGACTCCTCCTGTTAAGAGGAACCGAAAAAATATAAAATCTTGATCAAATAGCAAAAAAAATCACTAAAAATAAAAAAAATCAAAAATCAATAAACCAAAAAAACTAATATCCTAAACTGGATTTAAACGGTAAAAAAGTTCATTAAATA
>BRYE01000020.1:16193642-16196142 GCA_030159115.1 Actinidia arguta var. hypoleuca
CAAATATTTGCTGCAAATGTTTACAACTAAAAGATTGTGGCCAAGAAATTGACTTACTACAATCACAACACAAAAACGGAAATAAAGAAGAAAAAACATGGAGAGGAGGAAGTTATATAGAAACTAATATTGGCAATAAGTGCTCTTGTAGATGCGCCCAATATTTTTTTTCAGGCAAATGTGTAAGGCGAGGCTTGTTACCTCTCATAAGGCAACATAAATATGGGACTAATTGGTCTGCTTGTCCAGTAAATTAGCCTTTATGGGGGTTTGTTTGTTTGTTTGTGGAAGCATCATGAGGGTGTGGGACGAATTTGCGAAGCATATCTTCTTTTACGTGGGTGATGGTAGGGGGGAAGGGGGTAGGGAGTATTCCCTATTTCTCCTGGTTGGCGTCTGACTGTTATATGGCCGTGAAGGACTATCTCAACTTTGGAGCAATGCTGTTTGGAGCCCTTTGTCTCGCAACGATCTGGAGGGATTGGGAATATAGTCAATGGAGGCATTTTTTTACCTTACTGCATGGGACAATCATTCAACATGACCACTTGGATATTATATCTCGGGGTGCGTCAAATAAAGGTGCATTTTTTTCCCAGTACATTCATTGTATCAGGCTTTGAGCAATGGTTGAGGCTTCTTTTACGCTTGGAGAGGCATTTTGGGGAACAAGGCTCCTCCTAGGGGGCTTTTCTTTTCATGGTCAGCAGCTCACAAGGCCTTCTTGACTATTGATAACCATATGAGGACACGTAAGGTGCTGACTAATTGGTGTTGCATGTGCAAGCACGCAGGTGAGAGCGCAAATCAATTTATACTACGTTAGCTTAGTAGCATCAGAGTTGTGGAGCCTGGTCTACACTGTTTTTGGGCTAATAGGAGTTATGTCGGCTTTGACAGGAGACCCCTTCGAAGTCGGCCAGGAAAGTTTGGCGGACAACAGCACTTAAGGGCTTGTGGACAATATGGGCAGAGCGCAATAGAAGTTATTTTAAGAATGTCGAGCTTCCTCTAGGCAATCTAGGGGGATCTCCACTCCTTTCTATTTGTTTTTGGCTTAGAGGGGAGTGCCTTCCAGCTTTTATAGATTTTATGGGAGATTTGTACATGCCGCGAGATGAATCATTTCCTGGCTTCGGCCCTACAAGTGTATAGCCCTTAAAGCTTCTTTGGTTATATTATTATCCTCTCCGTCTCAATTTGTTTGTTAACTTTTTCCTTTTTGAATATCCTAAAATGTTTGTCCACTTTCACAAGTCTAACTAAAAAAAATAGTAAACTTCTTCTTTTACCCCTACCCTTTTGAATTGATATGATACATCCACTTTCACATTTAAGCAATTTCAAATTGTTGAAGGGTAGCCTTGGAAAGTTGAAACTTTTAAAGGGATCATCTTTTGACTCCTTAAAAAGTTGAATTCCCCAAATGGACAAACAAATTACGACGGATCAATTTTATTCATAAAAAGATTATTATTGTTGGTAAAATCATCTGGTGCGTTAGGATTACCTTGATGAATTTAAGGTTAGAAGCAACTGGTATGCATTCTTTGAAATAATGGTAGGAAAATGGAGGTCTGATGTACAGAAGAAATTTGCTCCCTTGTGCTCAATTACATAAGACATACTAGCAACTTGATCATTATTTAAATGTGATAAGGTAGGGAAATAACTTAACCGAGCGTTTTTAGAAACTCCTTCATTATTCATCATTTCCATCTAGCTGCTTTTTGTCTTATCCTCTTTTATGTCAAAAAGATTTGATAATATTTTGGTGTTGTATTTTTAGTTTTTGTTTTTGAAAATATGGCTTCAAAGTTTGAATTAAAAATTACGCTTCTACATGTTTGAACTGCGACAGAACCGGTTCGGTTCTGATTCTAATTTTGGTTTGGTTTTTAAAGGTTATCGGTCCGATATCAATTTTTAATTTTGTGAAACTTATACTATCAATTCAGAACCTGATTCTTTAAGAAACCAGTCAAATCCAAACCATGTACACCCGTATTGATAATTCCGTTAGTTCAAATAACATTTTTAACTCGTATTTTCTCTATAACCACACAATAGCCTTTTTAGCTTTAAATTGCGAACGTTCCTTACTGGTCCCTTATTGAATCGACTGTCTAGTTCAGTTCATTAGACTCACATTTGAATTCATTTTGATGATTTGAACCGTTCACATTTTAGAGTTCACAAAGTACATCATCCTTTCAAAAAATTAAAGTGATCGGATAATGATAACCACATGTTTATTTCAGTTTTATATTTAAAAAAATGGATGATTATATTTTTTTATACAACTTTAAGTATAATTGCTTATTTTTTTCTATACAAAACTAATATGAACATGTGATTAACTTATCCCATCAACTTTATTTTTTGTGTAGATGAATTATTCGCCAAACCATAAAACATGATGGGATCGAGTCATCAAAAGGGGCTCAAGCGCGGACTTAATGGACTAGGTCAAGTGCAAGTGAAGGACAGGGCAGGAGCC
>BRYE01000020.1:16211142-16216142 GCA_030159115.1 Actinidia arguta var. hypoleuca
GGTGTAGCTCAAGATATTATGGTAACAATTTTTTCTCACTTTTTGTTATAATAATAATAATAATAATAATAATAATAATATGTGTGTATGTGATCTTTATTGCATTGTACTCGTTAATTTTTTTTCTTTGATGTGATATGTTGAGATAGAAGAAACAGAAGCAGAGTAGAAGATTTTTCCTTGGGACTGTGAACGAAATATTTCCAAATTCCAACTGGTAGCCTTTGGATTTTTATGCCACAGGCTAGAGGACAACACAATAAGAGATCTTGAATCATACATATAACCTTCCAACCCAGCATTGTCATAAAATATGGTAGGTGAAGGTCGGGTTGCATTTGATTCTCTATGGCCCCCCCTAATTTCTCAAAATAAATAGTAATGCTTTATGCATTGTTGTGGAATTTAGCATTACTAATTTTGTCATTATCATTTTACTACTTAGTCTTATATTTTTTTTCCTGCTTGTTTGCTTATCATAATTAGGATTGTTTTTTAAATTCTTAATTGTCTTATTTTACTAGGACACGGCTTCTCTGCAGTTGAAACCAGTGGAGTTTTTAAGCATTTGGTCTCTATTTGATAATTTAAACCGTTCATATTGTATATTTCGTCACAAAGATCAATATTGTAAAAAATTATGTTGATGAGATTCTAATAAATATCCGTTTACTATTATTTTATAATTTAATAAATGAGGATGATACACAAGATTATACACTTTTATCTTAATATAAATTAATATTGATCGACTATTGTCTGTATCTGATTAACGTAATTTTTTAAAGTATTAAATTTCTCGATAAGGTCTAAAATTTAATAATTTGAATCATCAAAATAGACAAAAAATAATTAAACTGCACCGGTGTTATCCAATTTGGATTGCATAGAAGATGCATCCTTTTATAACCGTCATGGTTAGTTTGGATAAGGGGAAGAAATTGAAGTACCTACATGTAATTTTGGAATTCAAAGTAGGTTTTCTAACCACATTTAAACTAGCTTAAAAGATAATCCCACTAAAGCCACACGTTTGAAGATTTTTCATGTTGTTAACTTTAGGACTGTACCTTACTTTTGGTGGAATCAATAAATTAAGTAGCTAATAAGGCTCTATTTGATAATGCTTAAAAGTTAATTTTTTTTTAAACTTGTTATAAAAAATGTCAATATTTTTATTTTTTTTTATTTTTGTGGCTTTACTTTAGTTAAAACTAAACAAAAAAGAAAAAACAAAAAAGAAACAAAGCCAACTCTGATTGACTTTTTTATTTATTTTAAACAAAAAAGTCAAAAAAAAAAATGATGTCAAACGGAGCCTAATAGGCTGGGCTAATTGACCCATAGTTGATTATAGATACAATTCTTTAAGTTCTGTCAAAATTATTTTTTTCATTTGCTTTATGCGTAAAAGTTCATGAAAAAAAATGAAGAGAAAAGCTAGAAGGAAGTATTTGTCTATGAATACATATTTTTCTCTCGTGGACTCACATTTTCTCTATTCGTTTAGTTGTATTTTAAAATGTCACGAGGCATTTTTAACGCATGTTATTTTTTTTTAAAAAAAAATTATTCTATGGCATTTTATTTTATTCTTTTGCCCATTTTATTAGTAGATTTGATGTCTCATTTGGGACAAAAGTAATTTGTCACTAGGGATGGCAATTTGCCCCGCTCCGCCCCGCTCCATTCTCCGTCCCGATCGGGGTGAATTTTTTGGGGAGTTTCGCGGTTCGGGGCGGGGATCGGGGACAAAAAAAAAAAAAAATTCGGGGACGGGGCGGGGACGGTTTTGTATATCCCAGCCCCGATCTCCGAAAAATCCCCGAACCCCGTTGAAATTGATTGAAAATAAATTATAGGGACCAAAATATAACTTTTAATAAATTACAAAGACCAACAATGAAGATAAATTATAATAATTTAGGGTTGTGGTGGTTGATTTAAAAATTTTGACTTAAAATTTGTGATTGATTTAGGATTTGGTGTTTGATTTAGGGTTGTGGTGGTTGAAATTTTATTTAGGGTTCGGAGATTGAATTCGGGGATGGAATCCCCGGTCCCCGTTAGGGGCGGGAATGGGAGTTAAAAAATATCCCCCGCCGGGGATCGGGGACAAAAAAAAATTTGGGAATCGGGGATGGTAATACCAACCTCCGGCCCCGCTCCGCCCTATTACCATCCCTATTTGTCACACAGCTTAAACATAGATACTGTCGATGTAACCAATGCCAACAATACATTAACAAGGATCACATGGTCACCCCTTAACACTTCCCTTGGTACAAACTACTTCACTCCAAAAAGAGAATAAGAATACTTCACAAATAAGGTACTACTTTCACTGCCACTCGCATTTTCAAGGAAAGTTCTACATGTTCCCCTTACCCCCTCCACTTAACTTTCTATATATGTATAATATATATATATATATATATATATATATATATATATATAGAGAGAGAGAGAGAGAGAGAGAGAGAGAGAGAGAGAGAGAGAGATGGATCAAGCTTCTCTTAAGTATGAACGGGAGAGTACAATCTAACCGATATATTTTTAAAAAACTAAGTCCCAGTTTGAAGTATTGGTACTTTTTTTTTTTTTGGTTCTTTGGTTTTTTATACTTTTTGTTTTTAATAATTTTTTTTGTCATTTGATCAAAATTTTATATTTTTTTAGTTTTTTTATGAGAGGAGTTTAAAAATATAATTAAAAAATCACATTTTCAGGATAAAAATGATTTTTTTCTTCTTTCGTCAAAAGAAATCGAAAATTATAAAAGTTTGATTAAATGATAAAAAAAATTCACAAAAGACAAAAAAAATTGAAAACCAATAAACTAAAAAACCAATATTCCAAGCTGAGCCTAAAGCCCCCAATTGGGGTAATAAAAAAAAACTCTTACTTTCGAGTTTTTAATTTTTTAGGTAAAATAGAATAAAAAAAGGCCTAAAAAAACCTCTCATACACTCGCATCAAATAATCTTACCCGAAACACATCAAAAAAACTAAGATTTTAAGCAAAAAAAATACCCCAAACCAGGGCCTAGGGGATCAAATTTTCTCGACCCACTAGCTAACTGGACCGTTTATATAAGTAGTAAAAAAATCTAGAGCGTTTATTTGAATACATAGCGATGTAGTACAATTTGAAGCTTGATGCATTGGACCTCTCCCATCTAAACTTGATCGATTAGAAACTCAGTATGTGTGAATATATTCCAATTGCAATTATGTTTATTCGTTTTAAAACGATGATTAACACATTACCTAGCTTTGTGTTTGGTCCATACTTCGTCCTCTATCCCCACATCTGTTGTGCTTGTTATGTTAGTAACTCGTAAGAAAAACATTGGAGATGCACAACTTTCACATACATGTGGGACCCACATTCATGTATGTATATACGAGTCCTACAAGCATGTAAGAAGATTGTGACCAATTTTGTGGCCCGTTAGTTTCCAAATCTGTATTACCTATTGTGAGGGTATAAATGTAAATAATGGTGGTGGTGCATGAAAGATAACTTATGACACGTGTTTCAAAGAGATGAATTTATATATATATATATATTACCTATTGTGAGGGTATAAATGCAAATAATGGTGGTGGTACATGAAAGATAACTTATGACACGTGTTTCAAAGAGAAGAATTTATATATATATATATATATTAGTTGGAATTATCCTGTTATGCACGGGCGAGTTTTTAAAATAACCAATCTATTAATCAAGGACCTAATTTAATAGAATCATTCTTAAGCAATTTATTAAACAGCCATGGTTGTTTAGAAATACAATTCTTAGGTAAATTCTAAATTTTATTAAAACTATCTGAGAATCTCAAGAATTTTGACACAAATAAAGAACCCACTTAATAAAAAAAAACTAATCAATCTAGCTCTGTAATTCGATCAATTAAGAGGGTTAAGAACGTCCAACGTTCAGCAAAAATAGGGGCAAAAGCGGCAAAAAAAATATGGTCATCATTGAATTATTGTTCATGAACATATAGCCGTACAACGTTCAGCAGAAAGTAGGAGCAAAATAGAAAAAAAAATGGTGGTCATTGAGTTAAAATATGGGCAAAATAGAAAAGAAAAAATGGTGATCATTGAGTTACAAAAAATGATGGTCACTGAGTTACTATTCACTCACATGTATCAACGTTCAACAAAAATAGGGGCAAAATAAAGAAAAAAAATGATGGTCACTGAGTTAAAGTAGGGGCAAAATAGAAAAAAAATAGTGGTCACTAAGTTATTATTCATTCATATTTTTTTGTAGGGGCAAAATGGATAAAAATAGTGATCAAGGAGTTACTAAGTAGGGGCAAAATAGAGAAAAAAATTAGTGGTTAAGGAATTACTAAGTAAGGGCAAAATAAAAAAAATGGTAGTTTAGAAGTTACTTTTCTCACATTTATTTGTAGGAGCAAAAGAAAAAAAAAATAACGATCAATGAGTTACTAAATAAAGGCAAAATAAAAAAAAAAATTTGGTGATATAAGAATTATTATTCACTCACATTTATATATATAAAAGATATACTTTCCAAATCTGTATTAACTACTGGGAGGGTATAAATGTAAACAATGGTGGGGTAATGAAAGAGAACTTAGGACACGTGTTTCAGAGGTAAGAATTTATATATATATATATATATATATACCACCGACGCTCTATAACAACCTACCAAGCACCTAGGCATTCATGGCTTGTACGGTGAACCACGAAGTTTCCCGCAACAGAACTGAAAGGACGTTCCTGTCCGCATGGTACAACTGCCTCAGTAATTTCAGGTGGGAGAGTAAACATAGGAGATTTTTTTACCAAATCCAAGTAATTTAAAATCAAATTTATTTGATCTTAAATTACTTGAAAATTTATTTAGCAAAACCAAGTTAACCCAAATTTAATTGACCCAAATTTAATGAATTTTTTTGCTGTTTGATCAAAAAATTTACATTTTTGAACTTCTCTATTCAAGAGAAACCGGA
>BRYE01000020.1:16221142-16223642 GCA_030159115.1 Actinidia arguta var. hypoleuca
GTTGGTCCCTGTAGTTTAGATAGAGTTTTATTTTTTAACAATTAGAACGATGTAGTTTCCAATCAATTTCTATGTCATCCGTCCATCCAAATCTGTTGGAATTCTTGACGAAATAAATAAAAAGTAAAAAAATAAAATCATGCAAGTTACGTTAGCATTTTTAAGGGATTTGAATGAAAGAATCACATTACAGCTGATTAAAAATTGTACTGTCGTAATAATTTAATAAATTCCAATTGGAATTTGAATAGATAAACTAGATTGCAATTGATTAAAAACTGTACTATTGTAATAAATTCAAATTATAACTGCAGGGACCAAATTGATAAAATTTACTCATCTGAAGTTCGTTGTTTGATGTTTTGTATGATTTAATCTAACGGTGAGGATCGCTCCATCAGGGGTCCCAGTAGATCTTTGACAACCCGATTTTATAGTCTAGTCAATAAATTAAAATATGAATGTCGTGCAGTTAAGAGGAGAGAGATCAAGGAGTGAGAATGCAAAAAAAAAAGGGGCTCAGGCGTGATTTGGTGCTTCTTTTGAGAGAGAGAGAGAGAGAGAGAGAGTCATGGCGAGAATGTGATCCAACTACGCGAGCGCATTGATTAAACCCATGTGCTTGGAGTTTCCACCGCATTGCATTTCTTGCTTGAGAGAGAGAGAGAGAGAGTAACTAACTTTTTGCTTCAACTTTGCCAGCTTTGTCGAACCAAACAAGTCCTAACTGTATAATATATTAATGCAATGAATGCAGTGACACAGTTTAGGAAAAAACAAACAGGGAAAAGGAAAAATAAATAGAAGTAGAGAAGTGAGGTTAAACCTATTGTACACACATGTTTCTCTTACATTTTTCTGTAATTTAGTTTTGAGAATATAGGTCAAATGTTGGCATTGTGACATTTCTATATTTTTTTTTTGTTAATTTAGGCGATTGGAGATCACGTGGAACTATAAAAAGCAGACATATGACCCTTAACTGAACGACATGAGCGAAAAAAGTATGTGCATTGACACATTTCCTAAAGTATAATGTCACGTTTGGTGTGCGGGAATTGAATGAAGTGAGAATGGAATGAAAGTGAGAATGAATATCCATTCTCATTCTACTACTTGGTTGCCAACTTGAAATGACTTAGAAATAGAATAACCATTCCCATTCCTATGTTTGGCGATAGGTGGCGGCGATAGTGGTGATAGAGGTGGAGGACAGTTTTTGTTTGAGAACTTTGTGGGTAAGAAATTTTCTCCACGATGGATTGTAATACCTATTCCTTAGGTTTTACGAAGGAATCAGACGGTATTTTCACTTTTTATTGGAATATCCTTTCACTAAAATGTCTATTCTCACTTTCCTCGTCATATTAAATATAGCAAAAGGATCTGATTGACATAATTAAAAATAAAATATGCAAATTGAGATTTTGTAAAAAGTGTGGGAGTGCAAATTATAACGTACCCTACATTTTTTTATTATGAAATTAATGAGTTTGGAAGTAAAGTGTCTGTGTTTGCTACTCCCAATAGGATTTAGTTGACACAATAAAGAATCCTTTATTGCCTTACCAGCCCCTAGTCCTGGATTTACTTTTTCTTTATTTCTCTAATGTGAAAAATGAATAATTAATATGGATTTCAAATGCACATGAGAGAACAAATGGGTATCCCTCTTCTTCAATAAACTAAGAATTAGGGGTAACAAATGGGTAGTTTTTCTTTTTTTATTTTTATCGAAAAACAAGCTAAAATCATCCAAAAATAAAAGACAAGTTATATCAGTGCACAAGGCTCTCACGAATCGAATAGTTTGAAAAGGTAATAGACAGATAGTTAGTCTCCACGATTTATGGAAACAACGCTAATTCTCTTTATTCGAATCTATGTCACAATATCAAGTGTAACAATTCATTATCAAAGCATTTTTTTCCTTTATTTTTTGGGTATTTTCCACAACTTCAAATAAAGTTTGCAATACCTGTCTTGCTCAACTTTGCTGCTAAGGCAATTAATGATATTTTAACATTCTTCTTTAAAATGTAGTCCCATGAGTCAAGGAAGTTGAAATTAAATTAATTAAAAGTATGGGGGACACTTTCATTTTCAACTTACCCACATGCTACAATGATATAGTTGAACTTGATTATAACACCTTAATTATTGGGATAATTTTTTTTATTTTTTTTACTAATAATGAGAATGCTACACACTCAAAGACTATCAAATAAAATGTTTCTCTGCAGGGAAATTATTAGGTGTTTTCGGAGTACGTAAATGAATGATTATAACGTACACATTTGTAGGCCATCCATTTTTTTTCCAACTACCGAATAAGTGAGTCATCATGTCCTATCCGCAAAATTTATCGTTATGTGATTGGTCGAGAGTATCACGTATAAATATCACATGGTATTTTGTGGGCGTTGAATAATTATTCCTCCACAAAAGGTTGATTGGCCATAATACATAGATTTTCGTCTATTTTCTAAGAGCGGCTTAC
>BRYE01000020.1:16253642-16261142 GCA_030159115.1 Actinidia arguta var. hypoleuca
TTATAGTGAGACAATGTTGAACTATATTGTCACCAATTTTTTGGCAAAAATTAATTGATTTTTTCAATCTTAATGAAATGAAGATTGGCGAATGGTTTATTGTGACTAAATCAAAACTTCAATGCTTAATTTGTTATAATTAAAAATATAGAATTTAATTTATTACCGATATCAAACCTTGGGATTTTTTATAATTTTTATTTTTATTTGTAATGAACCTTGTTTACCATTTGATCAAAAAAATTTAGAAAGAATTCCATAAAAAAGCTCAGAGTTTGACAATAGGAACAAATTAAATTATATAATTCGAATTCTAACAAATCAAACCCTATAATTTTTTAATACGATAGCAATTTAAATCATGTGTTCGTCTCCACCGACTTAGGGTTAATGGAATCAATTGGTTCTCACCCAAAATACATTAAAATCACATTGTGTAGTTTTTTCTCTCTTTTTAAAACTCTAATTGAACCATTCTCTTTCAAAATGACATAGAAATTTAGTTTATTTAAATAAATATAAAAGTCAAACTCTTTAATCTGCCTTGTTAATTGTTTGCCTTGTTAATTGGTTCAATTAGGCTTTTAAATAGTGGTAACACTGTAGAAGTCATTTTCGTTTATTTTAGGTGAGAATCAATTGGTTTCGTTAGCCATAAATAAATGGATGTTAACGAATAATTTAAATTATTACCGAATTAAAACTATAAAGTTCAATTTATTACAATTAAGACTATAATATTTAATTTATTCTTTTAGTCAAACCCCTTATAGTTTTGTTTGTGATTGTCCTATATTTTATGTTTATCGGTTTCTCTTAGGTGAAAGAGCCTAAGAATGTGAAAAAATAGCAAATTTAGAAAACATTACAAAAAATTACCAATTTTCACTCAAACACTGTGTTACTTTTTTGTCTTTAGTGTTTTTTTAAAATGAATAAAAATTAGTTTTTAGGTTCCTATCGTCAAGAGAGACGAAAAAAGTATAAAAATTTGATAAAACAGTAACAAAAGTTCATAAAAAATTGAAAAAATAAAATTGTTAAATTAGCTATCGAAATAAGGCCTCTATTTGAAAATTTAATTTGCAAAGAAAATCAAAAAGGAAATGAGAAGAAAGCATCTGAAGTTGTTTATTTTCCCGGTAAATTTCAATTTACCATTACCATCTCAGTAAAATGCAGAAAGTAATTTATTACTTGGGCGATTTAGAAAATTTCCTCAACCATCCTTAGAGTCATAAAACAACAGAGTTAAGTCGACTATTGGGCTGTTTAAGTTCAACTTGAAATTTTAGTAATTTTTAAAATCATGCTCAAGTTGATCTTGATTCAAGGTCGGGTAGGCTTATTTTAAACAAGATTTTAATCAAATCGATCATGATCCAAACTTAAGTAGCTAATTTTTAATAGTTTTGTTAATTTATTATTAATCCAACCTTCAAAAGTTAATAAAAATCAATTTGATAAAACCTCGTTCGAAATCGAATTGACCAATAAAAAAATAAACTTAAACATATTTTGTTAAATTTTAAAACCAAACTTGAATAACTTGTTATTTCTAGTATTTAGCTCATTACAGTTTAACCACAAATAAATAGGCTGCTAAAAAATTACAGAGCTGTCCGTCCAAAAAGGGGCAAATTACAATGACCTCGTTCACTGTTTAGAAGTTATACTAACTCACCTGAAGTTTAAAGGTATATTATAATTTCCTCCAATTTTGATGATGTCAACAACAAAATTTTGTTAAAACCTAATCATGCTTCCAACACCACAAACAAAAATCAAACTGGGTTTAATTTTTTTAATTTAGGTTTAATTTTAGTTTAATTTTTTTTAAATTATACAATAAATAACTTCAAATCGTGTTTAATTATCCCTAAATCATCCAAAAAAGGCTAAGAAAACTTCAATTTGAGTTTTATTTTTTTTTTAAATATCATCAAATTAAGTTTGATGGGAGGGTTGTAATTTCTATGGGAGGTTGGCAGTGGTGATGAGAATGAGAGTTAGAGTAAGAGATGTGGTGAGTGGAGTGAGGAGACGGTGGTGGCGGTGGTGGTGAATGCAAGATTATAAGAAAAGGTGAAAAAGGGTTGGAGTGAGAGGGTATTTAATTAATTTCCGTCTCCACAACTAGTTGGTCTCCCAGTTGTCCACTTCGGATATGTTCAATGCCATGTCACATGAGTGACAAGTCCAGTCGCTGTCTCTTGATGTAATAAAACGACACTTCCCAACAATGGGGTGTCTTCTCTGTTTTTTTGTTTTTACAACAGGATGGCTTACATAAACGAAGTTCCGACAAATATGGCAGCTTTGTTTCGTTTCTTCGTGTACTATTATTAGGTACTGTGTCACACTCTAGCGACCAATCAAAGAATTAGTTCCTTCCTTTAGGCTTCTAATGTGTTTGATTTGTTTTATGATTTTGGTTAATTAAAGAGAGAGAAGAATATCGTTGTTAGTGTTCAATTTATTCCAAGCCAAAATGTATTTTTTTGTTTTTTTTGGTAACGAAGTGTCCAGAGCTTTTGTTTAGACTAATCCCTCGGGTATATGCAATCTTCTCATTCCATACCAATCGGGTAATTACTGAGCATAACCTTTGAGGTGACTCCTTTTATGCGCTTCATAGGTGATCATTTTGAATTTTCAAGTCAGAATACTTACCATTATTGTTTATAGTTCCAAAATTGTAACTGTCACATCATCAAGTTAATGATTTATATAATTATTTTCCTTAGATTTATTCCATTTGATTCAAAAGCATATATAGTAGCCTTTTGTCTCTTTTCATGCTAATTCATCGTTATTAATGAACTTTTATTTAATAATTCATGCACAAAATTTTGGACAAAAGATGGTACAGCCTTTGTTGGTGTCCAAGGAAAAAAGGGTTGCCTTGAATGAGTTTAAAATAAGGAACTTGTATGTGTTGAAAACAAATAAATATATCTGATCACCCATAATCATATAAATGTTCAATGCACTAAAACATGGTACATAATTGCTTAATTAGCATGTCAAAAGAAAAATTTACTTTCCAAAAAGTACGAATTAACAAAAAAAATATTTTCAAATAAGGCGAGCCTGATACATTTTCTGAAAAAAGTAAGTTCATATTCTATTAATTCTAACAAAAACTAATACTTTTTGCTGGCTTTGACACGCCAAATTGGCAAGGATAGAAAGGGCTTTTTCTTTATTCAACCATATGTTCTTGTTTGCCTGTTTGGCAGCTAGATTTAAGAGCACAAAATGAACATGTCATGTGATTTGTTGTATATATGAAGTGCATTTTGTTTGCTTCCATGAAAGTTTGGTGCCCCACAACATTTCCCTCCCTCGTGTTGGACCATAAAGACAGGGTTTGAATACATCTTGTTGGAATATGTGGGTTGGTTGGTTGGTTTGTTTTTTTTCTGAGAACAACACAGCATCAATAATGTAAGGAAATATACGTTCACAAAATTAGCTGCCCTTATTCGTAGTAACTGCCAGATTGTGAGCTTCCTGGACTTGAATTCTCATAATCTTACGTATCAAAATAAAAGAAAACATATTGCAATAATACAAAATATCGAATAAGAGTGGTTGAAGAAACCATTCATTTGCTTTTCAAGTGATAATACTTTGGATCAGTTGAGCACTATCTGAATGGGCTTTGAGATGGGTAATATTATGAGCGGAACCCCATTTGAGACCTTCAAAACAAGCAGAAAATTCGGCTGCCAATGGAGAAGAACAAGTGAACTGTTTTACCCCATGAGTGCGCCGTATTTCGACAGAATCATACACTAGCCATGCTGCTGCCGCCCCCTATGAGCCCGATCTCCACGTTCCTCCATCAACAATCATAACAAAAAAATTGTGATCAGTGGCAGCGGGAAACCAATTAATTGAGCAGCTTAATTCTAGTTGGTTTGTATAATTAGCCATTACCTTAATCTTGATTTTTAAGACCATAATTCATAATTCATGACCAGTGATTGATACTATTGAGGTTGTTGGAGTATTATTGCTGTAGTTTTTATTTTTTTCTATCTAAAAAGATGTTTCAGAATGTTTGTCACAACTTTTGTTTACAGGTCAAAAATAACTTCTAAAAGTTAAAAAAAACTAATTTTTGAAAAGTTTATCTTGATACTTTTCAACTTATGTTTTTGAATAATCAACTTTCAATGTAATTTTAGTTACAACAAACATTCTTTCGGTGTTAATCGTTATGAATTGAAGGTGATATATAGTCTATTATGAACCCCAAGTAACCTTAATCAATGACTCATATCCATTTATGGTCACACTTTCAAGAAGGGGCTTAGTTTGAATGAATCCGTACTATCTAATTCAGCCTAAATTTTATTGTCTTCCATAAAAAAAAATTATTGCTGCAATATATAACTTTCCATTTTTAACTCTACAAAAACAATGAGATTGATAAATAATGTTGCTGACTAGTGGGAAGGTTCAATTGGTCTGACTTCCATTATTATATTTATTATTCGAAAAAAGAAGAAAGTTAGACAAAAAGGAAAGTGGCCGGTGGATAGACTAGCCCACAGAGTGAAGCAATTTTGAAAACTTGAAAAAGACCCTTTCATTTGATTATTTTTTTTGTGTGTGGGGTGGGTGAGCTGAAAACTTAATGGAAAAGAAAGAAAGTAACTTAAAAACTTGATAAACCAGTGTCAATTTATCCCTTTGTATAGATGAAATATTGGGTTTCTATTGCGGATTCAAAAACTTCATTTTAACATCAGTTAAGTGCGATGTCAGGTGTCTATGACGTAGTGGAGTCAGTCAGGGCATCAAGATCATCTCAATTAACATGTTTTGTTGGGGAATCTGAAGACAC
The DNA here is from genome assembly GCA_030159115.1 of Actinidia arguta var. hypoleuca. Classification (NCBI taxonomy): domain Eukaryota; kingdom Viridiplantae; phylum Streptophyta; class Magnoliopsida; order Ericales; family Actinidiaceae; genus Actinidia; species Actinidia arguta. The sequence continues at coordinate 16,258,501 of BRYE01000020.1, forward strand.
ATAAATTGATAATGAGGTCATGACAAGAAAAGAATCCTATATTAATTATTGGGATGTTATGATTGCTATTGTAGAAGAAAAAACATCAAACAACATACATGTCAGTCATCTAACTCAATCGACACATGAAAACAAATGAGCTTGTATTATATATATATATATATATATATATATATATATATATATATTTAATTCTGTTTTTTTTCTCAAGTGTCATTAGTTTCTCTCACCTATTAAATATGGAAATTTTTAAAATTTACTTAAGTTAAACTTGGTCCAATTGCATCCACAAAACATACACCAAATGTTAAATATCAATAAAAAGAACTTTATACATTTTTATAAATTTTCTTAGCTTCCGTGCATAGCATATGCGTGTGTGTATGTGTTCACATTGCATTACCAACATTTTATGCCAATGTAACCAAATTGATTGCCTTTTAATGGGGAATTATTCTACTGTCCTGTTTGGATTACCTGCATTGTTTTTTTTTTCGGTTTTCAATTTCAACATTGGAAAAAAATAAAAGAATGCCCTAAAAGCATTCAAAAGTAAAAAAATAAAAAATAAAAAATCATTGAAAGGTTTTCTTAAGATAAAGTTATATGCCAATTAAAAAGCCAGTAAATAGGTCACCGCTGACATTTGGGTTCGATTTCCACAGCTAGTGTTCAGATCTAATTGATACGTGGCTTGCGGGTGGTTATAGGAAATGATGGATATAGAATTTTAATTTTGGGTAGGGGACTATACATACAAATTAAATATATAATTTGTAATATATACAAAAAAAATAAAGTACTATTTTTAATTGTGAGGTGATGAACCTGTATAATTTAAAAATATTAATACCTAATGCTGCTATAAAACTATTTTTTATATAGAAACTATAGGGTGACAATCAACTATTTGGATCCAAAAAGTTTCTCTCTAACTCTATTTTTTTATTTTGATAAGTTTCACCGACCTCTCTTAAATATTTTTATAAATACAGTCATCTCCCTTATATTTTTTGAAAAAGTACAGATATTTTTTTACTTTTGAAACTATTATCACAATTCCATCTAGGACTAATTTCTTGGCAAAAATGACAAGATTTCTCTTATTTTTGAGCTTTCATATTTTTTATTCAATGTTACTCTTATTTTTTTAATGAATTTGGATAACAAATATTTTTTTTAAGTACGCTTTGATTATACTTAAAAATAAATTCTTTAAATCATTTAAAAAAATATTTATTGATAAAAAAATAAAATTGAGTAGTTTAATTATTAAATGGTGTTTTGAGGAGAAAAAAAAAAAAAGAATGGTTCTTCATTTTAATTGGCGTTTTAAGAAAAAATAAATTAAAATACTTAATTTTAAGGGCAATTTTATCATTTTTAAAAAAAATTAACTCCAATGGACAATCTTAATAATAGTTTCGAAAAATAAAAAATATCAGTATTATTTTAAAAACTATAGGAGAGTAAATGTAATTATCGCCAAATATTACAATTTTTGTAATTTTGAATCTCATTAGTACTTGAAAGCATGAAATTAGTATTTTTGTTGTTGTGGAATAAGAAATCTTCGTATCATTAATGCATATATTTAATTTATTAATACTATACAATAAATGAAATGCCTGAAAATTTTTCATCTGAGCTATTTGAAATTTATTCAACTTGAGTTATGACTACAAATGATTTTTTTCCCCTTTTATGTGAAACAAATGAGAAAAAAAGGATTTTAAGTTATAGCATTTTATAGACCCATTCACCGCACGTGAGAAGCATATGAAGAATCAAAGAATATAAAATGATGTTTTTTTTTTACTGAAATTATAACGATCCAAATAGTTTACTAGATTAGTAACTTGAATGACCTACTCACATGACCCAAAATACTTACACCTACCGTTATTATACCATTGATGTAGGATGGAGTATCACAATCTACCCCATTGCCCATTGAACTGCCCAAAATCTTTCCCTTGCTAACGATGTAAATAACAACCCATAACCAGACACAAATCAGCCCATGAACGAGCATAGGGTATATCACCGCAGGGGCTCTACCCCTCTCCTAAGCAACGACTATTACATCGCCACGGAGCCCGATGTCCTTGTTGGGTTACACAAAATTTCCTCTCAGCTGACAATGTAAATAACAGACACCCAGTACCTTACCCCAAAGCCTCTACTCCTCTAAGTACAAAATGTGGGATGGAGTCTCCCAATCTACTCTCTTAAAAAATTTTGTTCTTAAAATTCCTCAATAACTTGTGAGCTAGTCAAATATGCAATTGTCATCTGATATCATTTGCAACGACCCATGTAGTTTACTGGCTAGTAACTTGAATAATCTAACCTCTTGATCTAAAATGCTTAAGATCAAGTTGCTAATAATAACTGCGTATTTTAATATATCAGATTAATAGTTCTCATCTCAACGACGTGAGATAAGGTATCACAAGAATATGATACACATTTAATCATCCTAAAACAAATAAAAGAGCTGATATTCCTATTTCTCAAGAAAAAGAAAAGGAAGAGAAAAGAAAAGAAGGGGCTAAAAGGGAACATAAAAGCCCCCTCATATGATGAAAAGTCTTCTCCAGTACATGCTTTTTCAATGAAGACTAGAAAAAAGGTAAATG
>BRYE01000020.1:16288642-16291142 GCA_030159115.1 Actinidia arguta var. hypoleuca
TTTAATTTAAAAAAATTAAATTCCGAATTCTTAAACCTGACATAATTTATATAATTTAACGGTAATAATTGTGAACGATTGAAAAAATGATTAGTGGACAAAAAAAGTACTAGAACACTTGCCGAGGTTTCAGAACGTTTAAATTCTTTATTTCTGGTTGAAATTTAGCATTTGCTCAATCCGATGTCTATCATTCTCTCTCTAAATTTTGCTCGGATAAGTATCCTAATTGCAGGATTTAACATTGTTTTTCCAATCATATCTGCGAAAATTAGTTGTTGTCGTCAAGCTATATAAATAGAAACTAATGTAGGGTTCAAATTGTGACGAATTAAGAAGCTTAATGTTTAATTTGTTCAAACTAAAATCTAGGATTTAATTTGTTACCCAGGTTAGATTCTGGAGTTATTTTTATAATTTTTCCTTCTTTTTTTTTGGTTTTTAAGTAGCATTTTTTTTTCCGAGCATTCATTTTTCAAAAACTTTTTAGAATTTTCTTTATATAAAAAATTGAATGTTCATTAAAACATTCCCATAATAATAGAAAAAGCAATTTACACTCAAAAAGTTTTTTTCTTTTCTTTCCATTTTTTCTTTAGCGGAACTCTTCTGATAAAACCGTTTAGTTCAATTTGAAAACAAGTCGTCTAGTTTGCTATTTTAATTTAGAGTATGCCTAAATCAATGCATATATCATATGGTATACCCATCTTTCTAGTTGGTCTTAATGCCCATAGTTCATTTTGCTATCTTACAATTCATTTTCAATGGCAAGCTTTTGTAATGCACTCTATCTAACAAACTGTTCAATTAAACCCAATAAAAAAAATATTATTTTGATATTTGGAGATCAACTAGAACATGTTATTAAAAAAATAAGGAATCTGTTGAATTTATATGTGAAAAATAAATTACAATTTAAATTTGAAATTGGAACTATCATATTATTACAATTCATAAACTGCGTATTAAATAAGCAATAAATAAAATCACAAAATTAACAGTGGACCGATGCCAGCGTTCAACATTGTCTCCTTAAGACAAAATTGCCCTCGTCACTGATGTTTATGGTTGATTGACGTCTATCTCTCAGGATGCAATGATCATGCGCATAGAAATTAACACAATTTTTGTGTGCTCGGCGAACCAGTTGACAGTGTTGCTCTCTCACGAATGACTCTTTCACGAATGACTCTAATGCAAAATGCCTCCTCACTGATGAACTCTTGAATTTCTATGTGTTAGCTGCAAATGAAATGCCACGATTTCACTCTACCATTGAAGCCATTGTAACAGCTCCATTAATCAACTAAATTATTCACTTCTTATGGCTGCTGCTACCAGAACTGAAATGTCTTGACTTTTCAGTGAATATGAATAAAGTTGGGAGTTTATTCTATAATTAAAAAATTAAAGGGATTAAAAAGTAATTATCGAATTACTTAGTACATCCCATCGCACCCAAGTGTACTGCCACGCGACGCAGCCGCTCGTTCGCATGAAAGTTAGGATAAAATGTGATTCATTTTGTCAATAACTCCCTCTTTGTGCTCCAAGTACTCATTCTATTAATGTTAGTTTGATATATATAAACACTTTAAAATATTCATATTCAAGAGACGTGGAATTTTTATATTTTTTTTAAATCAATGATAGTACTTTGGTGAATATTTTCTCATTTACTTTTTATCTTTTTTGAGCAAGTGAATAAACTACGATTGTCTACTCGCAAAGGAGAATTCATTCCATACATGGTTCGATGCTTTCAATAAACCGGGATCTACCTAAAAAATTGGGTTAAAATCAGCTCAAACTTAACTTTTTTTTCCAACAGAACACACATAAATCCTGACTAGAACACGCATATGTTGAAGATGTTCTAATCATTGGATTTTTATTTGTTGCAGATAGCATGAAGCAGTAGGAAGCTAGATCGGGCTAAAATGGTTCATTCTTGCAGGACTACTCATCCAGGTATATATACTAAGTAAATGCTGGTTTGAGAACAAGGTATATGTGTGATTGACTACAAATAGAGATGACTGACCATTTTGTAACTGGGAATATATAGCTTTACTCTTGTTTCTAATTTGTTCAATATTTTCACTTACACCTTTATCTTTCTTATTATGTAAGTCTTCAGTTACTAGGATGAATGTCAGCTTAAAAAGTGGTCCTCTTTTTAGGTTTATGGAAATGATTTGTGGTAAAAAAAGTTTCATTCTTTTGTGTAGTTACCAATGCGGATCGAATGTGTATGAATAATTTTATTTATTTTACTAAATTTAAGTTCCGTCATGGCATAAGCATGTGATGCTCTTAATTTATGAGGTCACACAAAAATGAATGATTTACACTCACTCAACCAAGTTAGATTAGGTGGTTAACAACATTGCTACGATCTTAAGTTCTTAAAATCCAAAATGAATTATTCAAATTCACTTGTTTATGTAGAATTTATATACTCAAGTAAATTTAAATTATTTATTTTAAATTCTGA
>BRYE01000020.1:16296142-16301142 GCA_030159115.1 Actinidia arguta var. hypoleuca
TAAATCAAGTTCAAATATATTTTTAAAACTCGTTAAAATTTAAATCAATCTATAATATAGTGTTGGACTTGTTTATGAGCCTCATAAAACATTGAAAAACTTTCACACCTTCTCGTTGAAAAGAATGGGGGAACACTGAAAATTATTCAATTGACTACATCAAAGGAGTTGGTCAACATTTACGGGGCACATGAAGAGACTTGTATAAAAGTTGGGTCAGATTCGTAAGAATAAATATTTTAGCATCAATTACACTCACCTCCATTGAGGTATTAACAAATACACGAGGATACCCTATTTTTTCTAAAATTGCATTGACATGTCCTATTAGACATGTATACCGTCAAGAAATTGTGGGATTGCCATATTACCCTTACAATTAAATGGTTGATTGTTGACTCATGAGTCAGTTGTTTTAATGATGAGAGTAATAATATTTTACCACTAGGTATACACTCAACCACTACACTAAATTATTCTCCTTCCAACGGAGATTGGGATGAGATGTGGCGGTTGGTGGTGTTACATGGTTATAGACTAAGAACTAAATTAAAGAAAGTGGTCAACAAACTTAAATATATGGACGAGATTTATATTAGGTGTGACAGATAATATATTAAGATTGAATTTATACTTTCTATTTATTTTCTGGACCACTTTATATGGTTTAATTTTTGTAGCATTTCTCTTTTTTTTTTGAAAATTAAACAATAAATGGATTTAATGTTTTTTCAATTTATTTATTTTTTATATTCCTAACCCAACAAACAATAATACGTTCAATTAGCTTTTGTTTCGTTTTATTTGCTTATTTTTTCCCTTTAATTTTGGGCTAGAAAATATTAAAAGACCTAGTAAATAACTGTTCCAAACATGGTCCTAACCAAACGCGGTCTGTGATGGTCATGTGCCGAAGAAAAAATAGAAGCAAGAATGAGTTGACCGAAGCTTCGCCATATTTGGACTTCAAAAAGGGAATTAAAGTTTGCTCAATTACCTAAGAAACTTTGATAGAGAAGCATATGTATTAAAAGTAGGTATTTGTAATTTTCCCTTTTTAACTTTTTGTTGAGTTCGTCAATACGTGGTGACTCTGGTGCAAACTAAACATAGGTCATGTCGGAAAACGTTAACCACTTAGGATATTTGGAGAATAAAAGACTTAGCGGGTTCTGAATAATTAGTTGATTTGTTTTGGGTCTTAAACTTATATAAGTTTAATTAATGATTTTTAAATATAAGTGCCCCTAAATTATAAGCTATTTGTAATAAAATTATTAGAAATTACCAAAAATCGTGATCTTCAACACACAAATAAGGAAAGTAAATAAAAACTTCAAAATCTCCTTTGTATGCCGTCTTTCAATATATAAGAAAAATTTCCAACTAAATCAAATAAATACAATGAGTTACAAGAAAAGCATTAAACTCTTTAGCTTCGATGTATAGAAATGACAATTCCTCCAAAGCTTATATATAAAAAATAAGACTTGCATTATAACAGTAAAATGTAAAGGAAAAAATCATCAATCATAATAACACTAATATATATATATATATATATATATATATATATATATATATATATATATATATATATATATATATATTATTGCACCTGTATATATTTTTTTCTTATAGATACTTATATTATCATTCCTCTGGGTTATCCTCCCCATAGAAGACATAAAAAGAGGAGAGAAGGATTTACTATTCATAAAACACTGGGGTTGATAAACGATCTAAACTAATTGACCTCAACTCGTAATTGATTTTTTAAAAACTTATTTAAGATTAGTCCATTTGATAAACAATACCTAGCTTGAACATATTTTTAAGAGATTAGATTAATTTAAGTTTAATTTTTAAAGTTCGTTAAAATTTTAAATTAAATATGAATAATCTACTAATATGCGGTTCGATAAACTTATAATCCTTAAAAAATTTAAGCTACTCGAGCTCGGCAATGATTAACTTAATTAAAATTCGTTTAAAATTAGTTCGTTTGATAAATAAATCAAGTTCGAATATATTTTTAAAACTTGTTAAAATTTAAATCAATCTAATATTCTATTGTTGGACTTGTTTATCATCCTCGTAAAACATTGAAAAACTTTCACACCTTCTCGTTGAGAAGAATGGGGAAACGCTGAAAATTATTCAATTGACTACATCAAAGGAGTGGTCAACATTTACGGGGCACATGAAGAGACTTAAATAAAAGTTGGGCCCGACTCGTAAGAATAAGCATTCTAGCGTCAATTACACTCAAATCCATTGAGGTATCTAGCAAATACAATGGGATACCCTACTTTTTCTAAAATAGCATCGGCATCTCCTGTCAGACATGTACACCGTCAAGAAATTGTGGGATTGCCAGATTACCCTTAAAATTAAATGGTTGATTGTTGACTCATGAGTCAGTTTTTTTAAATGATGAGAATAAAAATATTTTACCACTAGATTTAAACTCAACCACTACACTAAATTATTCTCCTTCCGACGGAGATTGGGATGGGATGTGGCAATTGGTGGTGTTATATGGTCAGTGACGACTCAAGTAGTTTTTGTCAATGGTGACAAGCATTCAGAACGATATTATAAATATTCTTAGGAAATTTACACCTTAATATCTACCACATTTTTCTAACAAATAACTTATAACTTACCTAATCATAATCGTGCAATGCATTTATGAATTTATTTCTGGAGTTAAAATTGGTTTTCTTCAAACAAAAGGGTTATTGCAAAAACTTTATAGTTTACAATAGGCTTTTAAACATTTATCCAATTCGCATTCTAATATACATCATATTCTAATAAAGATAAACATAGTATTTTAAATCTATCTCAGCTTTTTTTACCGTTACTAATGAAGGTAGTACAGATTTGGGAATTTGACACGTGTAAATCTGTCACACAACCAGAAATGAGTGAAGTGTTATTTTAGAAAAATCAAGGGAGCTCAGTGTATTTGTCAGATGCGTTGTGAGTGTAATTTAACAAAGTTTTAGCAATAAAAGTTGGGTCAAAATTCGAACAAGTCAATAGAATGCAATACTCGAGAACGAGAGAGGAAGGCAAAGTCAAGGCGCAAGGAAAGAGGGGCTGGTGGGTCCCACACCTCTTTCTGTATATATATACCCACCATAGAGTTGTTTCTCCTCAACCCAAAATCAAATCACTTCCTCCCCTCTCTCTCACTCTAGCTGCTTCTCTCTCTCTCTCTCTCTCTCTCTCAATTGATGGGGAAGTACGTGGTGATATTAGACGCAGGAGTGAGAATAGCAGCCAGGTTTCACTCCAATCGAAATTCGGAGATGAGGCCCCTCTATTTAGTGGAGTCAAAATTTTTTTTTTTTTTTGGGTACTACCGGTAGTAGATTTTAGACTACCGGTAGTGGGAAGTTGCAATTTTTTTTTTTTTGTTGGGGCCCCAAAAAATGAGCTTTTGAGGGGGGCCTAAAGCCTGGGCTGAATTGGCTTCAGCCCAGGGCCGGCTCTGCTCACTGCCCTCACACTGCTCGGTTGTACTACCACCCACCTTCCAACTCCGACGACCACCACGCGCAGAGCAGTGATCGTGAGAACAACAAGCGGGTTCAGGACCCGACTCGGATGCCCACTTTTGGTGCCAAGCCTAATTTGGGTTTTGATGTTACAGATTTTATTGTTTATTCTTTGGTCTTATAAAGACACCTCCACGTAGAGAATTAACATAAAGGAAATTGTTAGGTAGTTTGTTTTTTGTTGTTGGAGTGAATTTGTCATTTTTGCAGACTTCTTGGAGCATTTCTAAGAGAGAATTCAAAATTCAATAACAATATTGTACAATTTGCTACTTTACATGACAAGGTAAAGTATATATTTTGTTGTAAGTATATAAAAATTAAATACAGTTTTTACGTATTTGGCATAACTTTCACATAAACACTTCTAAGCTTTTAGCATTGTTTTGGGGTAGAAAAAACAATTTTTCTTAAGCACCTCTAAGGGTGCTGTTGCAAAGTTTACTATTCTAAATGATGGGTCCGAATAATTAAAAGGCTTCAATGTACTTGATATTTTGAGATATTTATAATCAAACGGCCACTATAATCCTTATTTTACGCTAAATAAGTAAAGAACAATTTAGATTATTTTCATTTCAAAATGCACTTTTATAATTTTTGTACCAAACATTTCACAACTGCTTAAACTAGTTAAAAGTTTTTTTTCAAAAAGTTTTATAGTTTTTCTCATAGCTCTACCAAATTTTTTTTACCAAAAAGTCAACAATCTACAAAAAATTTAGCACTAGTTAAAAGTTATTTTTATAAGTATACCAAACATGTTGAACATACCATGCAATTAACTTATATTCAGAGGATCAAAGGTCTAAAATTTATAGAATTTAAGATAAATTATTAATTTTTTGAGAGTCAAAATTATATTTATAATAAATTATATTAAAGATAATAGTATTTTTTTTTTCAATTGGAGTCAATTGACCCCTCTTGTCTTAATGTGGCTCTGCCCATGTCAATGTGTATAAATAATTTTATTTATCTTACTAAACTTAAGTTCTGTCATGGCATAAGCATGTGGTGCTCTTGTTTATGAGGACATACGAAAAGGATTGCCTCAAACTCACCCATTCAAAATAGATTAGGTCGTTAACAACACTATTACGGTTTTAGATTTTGAACTTAAAAAATTCTTAAAATTCAAAATGAATTATTCAAATTTACTTGCTTATGTGGGATTTCCACCTTCAAATAAATTTGAATCATTTATTCTAAATTTTGATAATTTATTTTTCTCGATTGTTAAGGACACAATTTTATTGTATTGAATTATTTCTTCATAAATCGACACGTATGTTAATCTAACAAAAAATATTAAGCTATTGAGTAAATGTACCAGTGAACGTAAATATCGATTGTTACCTAGAGCAATAGAACTTTTGGTGTGATGACACAAGATCACAAGCAAATACGTGTCTAAATAAGAATTAGAAT
>BRYE01000020.1:16313642-16321142 GCA_030159115.1 Actinidia arguta var. hypoleuca
TATATATTTTTCTTATATCATTCCTATGGGTTATCCTCCCCATAGAAGACATAAAAAGAGGAGAGAAGGATTTATTATTCATAGAACACTGGGGTTGATAAACGATCTAAACTAATTGAGCTCAACTTACAATCGACTTTTTAAAAACTTGTTTAAGATTAGTCCATTTGATAAACAATACCTAGCTTGAACATATTTTTAAGAGATTAGCTTAATTTAATTTTAATGTTTAAAGTTCGTTAAGTTTTTAAATTAAATTTGAATAATCTACTAATACTCGGTTTGATAAACTTATAATCTTTAAAAATTTAAGCTACTCGAGCTCGGCCATGATTAACTTAATTAAAATTTATTTGAGATTAATTCGCTTGATAAATAAATTAAATTCGAATATATTTTTAAAACTCGTTAAAATTTAAATCAATCTAATAATCTATTGTTGGACTTGTTTATCAGCGACTTGCAAGCCTTCTCGTTGAGAAGAATGGGGAAGCGCTGAAAATTATTCAATTGACTACATCAAGGGAGTTGGTCAACATTTACGGGGCACATGAAGAGACTTAAATAAAAGTTGGGTCCGACTAGTAAGAATAAACATTCTAGCGTCAATTACACTCAAATCCATTGAGTTATCTAGCAAATACATTGGGATACCCTACTTTTTCTAAAATAGCATTGACATCTATTGTCAGACATATACACCGTCTAGAAAAAGTTGGTTGATTGTTTACTCATGAGTCAGTTTTTTTAAATGATGAGAATAAAAATGTTTTACCAATAGGTTTAAACTAACCACTACACTAAATTATTCTCCTTGCAACGGAGATTGGGATGGGATGTGGCGGTTGGTGGTGTTACATTGTCAGTGGCGACTCAATTGTTTTTTGGTCAATGATGACATGCATTTAGATATTGTAAATATTTTTTGAAATTTTACATGTTAATATCTGTCACATATTTCTAACAAATAACTTATAAATTACCTAATCATAATCAAGAAAGGCATTTAAGAATTTATTTCTTGTGTTACAATTGGTTTTCTTCAAAAAATTTGTTATTGCAAAAACTTTATAGTTTACAATAGGGTTTTAAACAATTTATCCAATTCGCATTCTAATATACATCAGATTCTAATAAAGATAAACATAGTATTTTGAATCTATCTCAGCTTTTTTAACACCGTTACTAATGGAGGTAGTACAGATGAGGGAATTTGACATGTGTAAATCTGTCACACAACCAGAAAAGAGTGAAGTGTTATTTTAGAAAAATCAAGGGAGCTCAGTGTATTTGTCAGACACGTTGTGAGTGTAATTTTGACAAAATTTTAGTAATAAAAGTTGGGTCAAAATTCGAACAAGTCAAAAGAATGTAATACTCGAGAACGAGAGAGGAAGGCAAAGTCAAGGCGCAAGGAAAGAGGGGCTGGTGGGTCCCACACCTCTGTCTCTCTACATATACCCACCATAGAGTTGTTTCTCCTCCCAAAATCAAATCACTCCCTCCCCTCTCTCTCTCTCTCTCTCTCTCTCTCTCTCTCTCTCTCTCTCTTTCTCAATTGATGGGGAAGTACATGGTGATATTGGACGCAGGAGTGAGAATAGCAGCCAGGTTTCACTCTCACTGCCCTCACACTGCTCGGTTGTACTACCACCCACCTTCCAACTCCGACGAATACCACCACCACGTGCAGAGCAGTGATCGTGAGAACAACAAGCGGGTTCAGGACCCGACCCGGATGCCCACTTTTGGTGCCAAGCCTAATTATTTGGGTTTTGAGGCTACAGATTTTATTGTTTATTCTTTGGTCTTATAAAGACACCACCACGTAGAGAATTAACACAAAGGAAATTGTTAGGTAGTTTTTTTTTTTTTTTTTGTGGAGTGAATTTGTCATTTTTGGAAACTTCTTGGAGCATTTCTAAGAGAGAATTCAAAATTCAATAACAATATTGTAAAGTATATATTTTGTTGCAAGTATATATAAAAAAAAGAGACAGTTTTTACATATTTGGCATAACTTCACATAAACACTTATAAGCTTTTGGGGTAGAAAAAGCAAATTTTCATAAGCATGCTTTTGTAAGTTTTACTATTCTAAATGGTGGATCTGCGTAACTAAAAGACTTAAATGCCTTTGCTATTTTGAGATTAGCCATTGCAATCATTATTTGCCTTAAATAAATAAAAGGGCAATTTAGATTATTTTCATTCCAAAAAGCACTTTTACAATTTTTGTACCAAACATTTCATAACTTACTTAAATTCTAATTTCACAACTCTACCAAAATTTTTATAGCTTATAATCAAAAGTCAACAATCTATAAAATTTTTAACACTAGCTAAAGTTATTTTTTTAAGTTTACCAAACATGTTGAACGTGCCATTCAACTAACTAGGTTAGTTCTTCTAAATGGAAGGTTAGAGGTCAATCGTTGCCTGGCTAAAGTTATTTTTTTAAGTTTACCAAACATGTTGAACGTGCCATTCAACTAACTAGGTTAGTTCTTCTAAATGGAAGGTTAGAGGTCAATCGTTACCACAGGCAGAGATTAATTATTTATTCCCAATTTAGAATTTTTTTTTCTATACTTTGTTATTTTTTCCATTATGTGATTGTTTCTTGGGTTTGTTCTAAGTGGTTATGGGTTTGTATTATTGGATTTCCATAGTTGAGGTTATTCTTGATAAATATATAATCTCCTATCAATTGAAAAAAAAAATACAATAATTTCATACTTAGAAGAATGCTTTTCATATGTGATAATTCAAAATACATAACAATATTTTTTTTTTTGTGTGTGTGGTTGGTGTTTGAGTAATGTCCTCATAGTTTTTTGGGTGGGGTGCTTTTCACATTCAACTTTTCATGTATTGATTTTTGTCAAACTTATTGATTGTGGGACTGATTCTAACAAAAGACTAATTTACTAGTTGAAGGCGTATTCAATAATAGTTGAAGGAATGATTGTGTAATTAACCCTAAAATTTTCAATTTGTATTTGGTGCTCTGAAACACACCATTAATTTAACAGTTTCACCTTACCCTAGCTATAAAGGGTATTAGTGTAAGTTTCTGGATTTCAGAGGGTGTATATGTTTTTGGGGAAAAGTATAATGGGGTAAAGTGATATTTCCACCACCCTTTTTCGGTCTACGATTTTCGTATTCAACTTATGAAACAAGGGAATGAATGACGGCTTTGTTCTAAGCTAAGCTTTTTAGTTGATGTTGGATAAAAGTTATTGATTAGACATGAAGTATGCAACATGTTTAGTTTAAAGATTTGTCGAAGAATTTAGGAAATATCAGGACAAAGGAAATATCACTTGAGCGATGATAATAAAAAATCTCAGTATAGGTAGAGTTTCCAAATTAATATCAAAGACATAAAATCTTATTATAGGTTGTACGATTTTACTCTTAATTAAAACATCTCATTATATGGCTTAAAGATCCATGAAGAGACCCCTCATATTATTTATTTTTTTCATTCAAAAACCCTAGTCACCATCACCTCTGACCACCACCATCCATAGCTACCACAAAATCACCTAAAGCCCATTGCCACCCCCGATCCTCGCGACACTTCATTGCCTATATTCCCCATCCTGTAACTAGTCAGAATAACACGTAACTAATAAAAAAAAAGATACATCACAAATCATACCACAAAAATACGTAACAAGTGAACCACAAAAAATGTGTAATAAATGAACCACAAAACTCGTAATTAAGCACAAAAATGCATAACTCCAATCCATTTATACACGCACCACAAAAATTCACAACACCACAAAATTATATAACATTTCTATACAAAACCTTTGAAATTCTACAAAAAGAAAGCTGATCTACATCTTGAGAAAGGCTCTGTAGCAAAAACTTGTCAGCAAAGTGTCCCTCACATTTTCTCCCAATCTGCAATATACCATTTAAGCAATTAGTATTAAAATATGCAGCATTAAAAAGATGTTGGTTGGCCAATATTATTGCCAAATGAATAGCCATAAGTTCTGTTTGCAAAGCGGAGAAGCTCTAACAACAACTGGAGAATCTATTGAGGAGAGAATACTAGCAATATTTCCAACTCTGCCCCAAAGATTGCCAGATTTTCAATCCCCATCTGCTAAATGAACTGTGTTCAAGCAAGATATGGGGTATGGTTTAATAATGAAGGATGAGAAATTATTATGAGCTTGACTTTGTAGAGGTAGAGGTAGAGGTAGAGGTAAAGGTAGAGGCATCAGAAGATAAAGGTAGAATGTTAGATCAATTCTTTGTTTTTTTTCTTTATGAGGACTGAATGGCTTGTATTTTTGAGCCATCTTGTTTCTTCGTAAAGTATAAAAGTGAAAGCTATAGTCATTGTCTAGCTAATTTCGTTCTAGCTAGACAATTTTGTTTAAATATGAGCGAATTTAGTTATTTTGATTTTCAACTTTTTTTATTTTTAGTGAAATTTGTTATAGCTATTTTTATTGTTTGACGAAGACTTTATATTTTTTTGTTTCCCTTGATAAGAAGAAGTTAGAAATATTACTAAAATTTGTATCAAATTTAAAAAAAATTCTTTTGGATAAAAAAATTACCTTATTTTCAAGTAAAAATGAATTGTTCCTAATTGTAGAGTTCTTTCATAAAGAGGAGTCGAAAAATTATAAATTACTATCAAATGATAAAATAAGTTCACCAGAAATTAGGGGTGAGAAAAAAATTGGTCAAATCGTCTAAACTGAATCAATTCGTACAGTTTGGTTCAGTTTTTTTATTAAAACGGTTTGATTATGGTTATAAATTTTTAAACTGTAGACTAATAGTTCGGTTTTATAGTTTTCATGCTACAATTATAGTTTTAAACCGAACTAAACCGTATAAATTATTAATTATATATAAATATTATTTATGTTTATATTTATTATTATATTAGATAATTATTAATTAATATTCTCATATTATTTGTCTAATATTTGTATTTTTTACTAACAAAAAAATTTCACTATTTGATGCTGCTACTTGGCCTACTTTTTCTTTAGTTATTTTGGATCTTGTTTGTTTTGAAGTTAGTTAATGTTGATGTTACTAACTTATTTTAAGTTTAGATTTAATGTAATTATATTATTAAACTAGTCTATAATATCATACTTATGTGGAAGTTAGTTTTTTTTGCATTTGATTTTTTCTTTTATATTAGATATTATGCAATTTGGTATTTTGCTTTTAAATTGTGAAACTGAACCGAATCTAGCCACATTCTATGATTTGGTTGTGATTTGATTTTGATTTAATTTTAATAGTCCAACGGTTTGATTTGATTTGATTTGTAATTTTCATAAAAATCGGACCAATCCAAACTACAATCCCCCTAAACAAACAAATTTGAAAATCCATATAGCTAATCTAGGAACCCAAACTAAGCGTGGTGTCTGTTTTCAATAGAACAAAAGGCTAACAACAACTAAGCCCCTGACCTGATTTGGATGACAGACTGATGTACTTTCTAATGGGCAATGTATTAATATAAAGGTGGGTCCACGCCAGACGATAAACAAAATACCACTCCAAAATGAATGATTTATCACATAAATGCTTGATTTTATGTTTTTCGTAAAGATAATTCTTAGCTATGGGAGGTGGCATTTTTTATCATGTAGTATCGCCCAAGTGAATGTCAATGATCTACTTATTTTTTTTAGGTGTACTTGACTTGTCTTTATGTTCGGATTGTACTGGGGCAGTTTATTTTTTTTGGATTTTGGTTGGGCTTATTTTGACCATTCAAATTGTTAATATTATAAATTTTATAATACAATTAAATAACATAAAAAATAACGTTAATCGGACATAATTTAATATCCTTTCAATATTATTTTATAACTTTATAAATAAATTTAATACACAGAATTATAATTATTTATCTTGATATAAAATTAATATTAATAAATTATTAATCTATATTCAATTAATTTAATTTTTACAATATTAAATTTTTTGATAAAATCTACAAAATACTTGAATTATTTCGCTATTGTCAAAAATAGACCCCGCTCCTTTTAAAAAGTAATTGTGATATGATTTTATTAGTCTTTTCAAAGATTGCCAATACATGCTTTGATGGCTTCATGTGTAAGTGTAAAATGGTACCTGTTCCATGTCAGGGTGATTCTATTTGAACCCAAACTTCTCTCTCCAGCCCCATTGATTTAGCAAATTTCTTAATTACAATTTTACACATTTTTCAAATTGCTATTAAGGGCAACGATTCTAAAAAAATGAAAAAAATTGAAATTTCTCTCCAAACCCAGTTCTTTATCGGTGGAGTCAATTTAATGTAAGTGGGGTCAATTGATCTTATTAAAAAAAATTACACTATTATTTATAATATAATTTATTATAAATACAATTTTAACCCACAAAAAAATAATAATTTATCATAAATTCTATTAATTATACAATTTTAACCCTGTTGATTCTGATAATTTTGACCCATAAAAATTAATAATTTGATCTAAATTCTATAAATTCTATAATTTTGATTATAGTGGACATAAGTTCTGACAATTTTGACCACGCTGAACATGAATTTTGATAATTTTGACCTACTAAACTTAAGTTCTGACTTCGCCCCTGCACCCCTTCACATCTTGATACTGCCACCTCTGCTGCCTCTTACCGCCTCCGCCCCCTCCGAACTCTTCCAATATCCGGAGCGTCGGAATGAAAACAATGACGGCTTCTCTTCCAATCCTTTTGAACCCATTCAGGTCTTGATTTTTGCCCCGGTGTGCGCCACGGCCTTCGGGGGGCCCATGAATGGGTGACCTCCACTAAATCGCCTCAACAAGGTTCAATAACAGGATGCCTTCTATAAAACTTGAGTGGCCAAGTAGCATTAGCACAATAAATTATTGTATTTCCCGTTTTCTCCATCATGACATCCTCAACGATCATTATAAAATTGCTTTAAAAAAAAGTATGGATGAAGATTGGCATCTCAATTATGTTCTTTGCTAAAGTTTCCATAACTTGAGCAGAGGGGAGCACTTGAAAATGGAATATGAATGATTCTCTCTTTGCTAACCTTTCCTATTATAAGTAAACGATTTTATTGAGTTTTTTATTACTCACCAATCACACGTTGTGTGTAAATGTTACGTGTACATGACTCAAAAGGGGTCAATTTAGTTACTATATTAAAATTAATTTTCTTAGGATTTTTGGCCCAATTTTTCTCTTTTTTTATACAAATTTTTGGCTTTTGTGGTTCTTTTTTATTTTTAACTTAGAATTTTAGCATTAGAGTGTATAACAAGTAACAAATTTAGAAACTAGAATAAATTCCCGAAAACACATCAAAAAAGGTGTGCAAAAAGGTCCATAGATGTTTCCAAATTGAGCAATGAGGGACATCACATGAGAGCGTAAAAAAGGTGGGTTTTCACTCATTCTTTAGCAACTGTATATACATTAGTTTTTCTTCGTCAAATTGGTAACAAATTA
>BRYE01000020.1:16328642-16341142 GCA_030159115.1 Actinidia arguta var. hypoleuca
AATGGTTAAAAAATTGCAATGTACCATATCAGATCACGCTAAAAATTAGAAACATTATTAACAAAGAGTCGCACCAAATGGTGAGTGTTTAGGGAGAGATTTAACTTCGACAGAGAGAAAACTCACCTTTTTGAGGATGGTTTGGAAATAGGCAAAAGAGAGACTGCAAGACTGTAGATAGAGAAACGGCTAAAAGCGGCGAGGTTATTGGCAGAGCATATAATTAGGTTTTGATAATTCATATATAATAGACGGAAAAAATTAAGTTGATCCGACCAGATTAATGATATGAATTTATAATAAGATAAATGAGTATAATTTTGTGTATCATATTATAAAAAATTTATAATATAAAATTTATTTATTAAATTATAAAAAAATACAAATATATATTATTTTATATTTAATTAATATAATTTTTTATAATATTAACTTTCATAATAAAATTTATAATACGAAACGATTTGAATCATCAAAATGACTCAAAACGAGACAAAAAAAATTTGGACTCACAATGCAGTCCAAACCAGACACCAGATAAACTGTGTCCAGTTAGATTCTGTCAACTAGTTGCAGAGTGTACAACTCCTCAAAGCTGTACTTTGCTTGGCAACAGAGCACCGTATGCTACGTTCAGAGAGAGAAACCCTTAGGTTCTGTTTGGAACGAGGGAAAGAAATTGTTTTAGTTCTTTTGGATCATGAACCACGTTGGGTTAAATGCCTAATAAATAGAGATTTTCTGGTGATTATACTACATCCAATAATTATATAGAGTGACTATTAGCTGATTTATTGGAAGTCCGATTAACATTTTCCATTGACCCCCCCCCCCCCCCCCCCCCCCCCCCGCTTTTGGATCCTTTTGTCTAATGAAAGTTTGTAAAGTTTAAAAATCATATTTATATTTTTGTAAATTACTTTTCTACAACTGTTTAAACTATAAATAAGAGGTATTTGAATAATTTTATTTAAGAAAAATCAAAAAATATTTTTTTTTAATAATAACAACCACCGTAATTTTGTATGCTTAGGTGAAGGTACTAAAGTCATTTTTACTTTTCCGTCACTTCAGTTAGGAGACAAACACTAACGGAATGAGATCACTTGTCCAGTGGGACTGGGATATGCCCCTATCCCAATCAGTGACACGTGTTCATTTATAATTTATCAGAAGATATTTTGTAATTTACTCAATTCATTAATAATTATAAAACTTTCTTGATAAATTACAAATAGATACGTGTCATCATTTGGTGACTTCCAGCCACCATGGAACATGTGATTCGGACCCAACACTAACAGGGGTGTCAATGTAATTTCTAAAAGATAAGTGGTGAATTTGTATTAAATATAAACCTCAGAGGAGGTCATTGGAATTTACCCTAAAAAAAATTTAGTTGGCCCTTTCAAGTGCCCGCACATCATATAATACTTTCCATTATTGCTCTACATTCGTTAAGTTTTTTCGGGTTCATCGGAGCCCACTTGATCTATTTGTACCGAAGCCTAACGAATCTCTCCTTATACCTGAGATAGATAATCGGTCTTCTATACACATTCAAACTCCACGTCAAAGATTCGAGTTTTGGGTTTTGCAGTAAAAATTATTCATGAATCAACTTCATCAAACATTTATAAATACGGAAAGAAATCACATTTTTTTACAAAATGAATATCTGATACGATTATAAACTTAAATTTTTTATTTTATAAAATAAAATGTTGTTTATATATTTATAGATATTTGATGAAATTAATCTTTTACCTGAATGCCTTTCATTGAAGGGTCTTCGAGATAAACGATTCTAATAATTAATGTGGACTTAAGGATGGAACTCACAAGAAAAAGTTTGTGTGGATACGGAGGGATAGAATTGGAGGTAAACTGTTACCGTTGTAACTAAGCTAAGTTGTCATTGCTAATTAGTTACCGTGCATGAGATACAATACATTTAGTCTCATCGGATACATGTGCATCTCTCTGATTAGGGTCACGTGTTTGGTCTAAGAAACCTAATTGGAGAACACTTAAATTAATTTTTAAAAATATGAAAATAGAAATGCACACGAAAAATTAATGAGTGGCTCAGAATGATTTTAATAATTGGTAACCCAATACTCTAGATATTAAAAACAAAAAAAAAATGTATAATTGGGTAATCACAACCACCTCTGCCACTACCTAATAACCACCACTAGTGCTACCAATTACAAAATACCACCACAAAACATTGTCGTTGCTAATTGCCATCATCGCCACCGCCCCCACCAACTACCACCAACTACCACCGCCAATCAACCACTATTGTCATCCATTGGAGATGACAGAATTTTTTTTTGATGTAATGGGTACCCTATCCACCCACATTCTAAAGAGGCGGGTAAACAATTTTTTTATCCATGCGGGTAGAATACAGTTTGCTAAAATATTAGTCACTACTTACGGATATTATACTTCGCCTTATCCAACCAACCACTGTAAAATCCACCTTCATTAAGGAGATTTTCCACAAAAAGATTTACATTGTCCGTAATTGGACTCTTGATAGAGCAGATTAGTTACCGTGTGCATGAGATTCACCCCTCCAGTTAGAGTCAAGTGTTTAGTCTAAGAAACCTATTTGGAGAACACTTCGACCCCAATAAGTCTTCATTGTCCACTACGGATTTCTATAAAAATATAATCCTCTTTCTCTCTCTACTTCTTTCTCTCTTGGTTTCAGGAATGAAGTAAATCATATACTATGAAGAAGGCTGATTTCTCTCATCTCTTGCTTCCAAGAATGGAAGAGATGTACATGTACTGCGAGGAAGGTGGTGTTAATGGTGGTGCATCGAGTATCGAATGCTACATGAATTCTCTGCCGCCGGGGTATCGGTTTCAGCCCACGGATCATGAGTTGGTGTACTACTTGACAGAAAAGGTTTTGGGCAGGCCTTTACCCATCGTCCCCATCAGAGACATCAATCTCTACAATTACAATCCTCAACAACTTTCTCGTATTACTCTCTCTCTCTCATGTCTTTTTCTTGATCTTCCAAAATTATTTTGTCTTGCTTAATTGTGTTACTTTGGGAATAATTTGTTTTCTTGTTCTTGCTCTTTTAATTTGTGAATTAGGATACATGTGAATTTTCATTCTGATTCCGTACAATTTTTTTTGGTCTCGAGCTTCTTCGTTCTTCTCATTAAATTAGTCGGACTAATGAGTTAATAATAACAAGTTAATAATGGGCTAACTTGTCTAAATCCTTATTATTATCTCCTTGTAAAATTCTCTCAAGTTAATAATAATTTTGTTCTTTTGCCAATCAAAAATTATACGGTCGAATGAGTTCTTTCAATTATGATCGTCTTCTTCGTGAGTATTATAAAACGTTTGAAACCTTTGTGGATTAATAAGAATACTTTAAATTTCTATGTTGTAGATAAAAAAAGAAGAAGAAAACTTGGCATTCTTTCAAGCTGAATTCAAGATTAACTAATCTATACCATACATCTCTTCTTAGTGTTTTTCTAAATAAAAATTTGAATACGACATGTTTTTATGTAATTATACGAATCTATATATAAATAGGATTGAATTGCTGATTATTATTGACTCGATCTTATATCTCTACAAGGAAGAATAGCTAGTTGTTTTTACAAATACCTAGAAGAGTAAATAACACATTATTAACACTATGCACCTGTCTACTTTTAACGAATTTTTTTTTTTTTACTATTTATTTTCAATTGTGTCGTCAACTTCTTACATTGTAGATCAAGTATCAATGTTATTCTTTCACTTACTTGCCTTTCAATTAAGGGCCATCTTGACTCTTGGCAAGAGGTCACATAGTCTCTTCACATTGTTCGTTTATAAGAAAGTAATTTATTTGTTGTGAATTGATCTTAGAGGAGTACGAATTAAACGAAAGAGATAGAGACTGGTATTTCTTTACCCTAAGAGATAGAAAGTACCCGAATGGTAGCCGACCGAGGAGAACGACTGCTGATGGCTTATGGAAGGCTAACGGAACCAACAATCCTATTCGGAGTAATAATAGAACAATTGGGTACAAGAAAACGTTGGTTTTTTGTGAAGGTAATGCTAGAGATGGTAAAACGAAGACTAATTGGCTCATGCATGAATATACACTCGAGTTGAAGAATTCTTTGGCCACAAGTACCGCACCTGGTGACATGAAGGTACAATTTTGATTCTTTTTCTATAATATATAATATATATACACAACTTCTACATCTTCAAATCGATTGGAAGATCTATTTTAAAGCTTTTCATCTTTTACTTTTAAATAAACAATTGTAATCAAATTCAACTATATTAAATACCTTCACTAATGTTTAACGTTTCTTTGTTGTAATTTTTTATACACAGTCATCGTTTATCTGTTGTAATTTTTTTGTACACAGTTGGACTGGGTGTTGTGCAAGCTAAAATATAATAAGCTAGATCCAATTAAGGGTAGAGATGAACGACCCAACAACAACCAGGAACAGCAGCAAGACGATGATGTAGTGATGCCGTTGGTTGCTTCTACTTTACGAAACGGTTCACGTAATGGCTCCCTGTATGACATTGTGGGATGCCGTGGAGGATGGCGTTGATGGTTATTTTGCCTGGAATTTTGTAAATTCTTTCACAAATTGCATACTTGGATCAGAACAAAAATATTAACTCAATTTTGGATGTTGAATTAGGGCCCGTTTGGGAAGCTACTGAGAAGTTTCTTATAGAGATAGGGATTGAACCAACTTCAAATTTATCGATAGCTCTATTAGTGTTTTCAAATTAATGTCAGTTGATAAATTGTTCATATTTCTCTTTTGAGTTTGAGTTAATTATGCTTTTCCTTTGAACAATCTTACAATCTATTATTGAAACACAGCCTTACAATCTGGATTCTCTGTCCCTCATTTCTGTTTCACTCTCTTTTGATCTCTTTTTAAGATGTATTACACCTGCAACATGGCAATATCAAGGCTATGTTTGGTTGGATGGAAGGAATGAAACAACCATGCCATTGGAATAATCAATCAAGTGTTTGGTTGATTAAAAAGTAATAGAATAGTTATTACACTTCGAATGATTATTCACTAGAACATAAGAATGCCCACTACCCAAGGGTATTATTTTCTTACAAAATGAGAATGATTATTATACATCATTTCATTCCAATCTTCATTTCATTCCATTCCTTAAAAAACAGTGTTCTAAAAAGCGGTCTAAGCGGTCGCCTAGGCACTACGCGAGAGTCTACCGCCTCAATCAGTTGTTAATCGATGCATTAGGCGACAATCTCAATTAAGTGGCACCTAGGCGGAATTAAGCATCCTAACGGAATTAGGCGACGCATAGACAAAATTAGGCAGCATCCTTTGATTATTTGGGTTTGACCACATGAACTCAGAATCTAAAAAGAACCTTTAAGCCAGAGAATAGCCAATGATCAAATACTTTTTTTCCATCTTTCCCTTAGTTGAAAAAACCTAGCAAGTGATAGTTTTCATGGGCTCACTCAGACAAGGCCTTCTCTTTTTCTTTTTTCTGTCTCTCTATTTTTGAGGGTCCTTCCATGGAGGGTTAGAAACTTGGAATCTTGCGAGAGAGCAACCAGATTGTAAATATTCAAAAATTTCTTCATATGATTTTTAAGCATCCATATCTTAATTTTTCATCTTTTTGGATGTGTTTGGAAAGCCCTATTTTTTTTATCTTGTTTTTTTATTTTTTAATCTTTTTGGATGCATTTGGAAAGCTTTTTTTTTTGCTTTTGGCTGTGATTCTGGCCCTTCTAGGCCCCACATAGATAGAGAGTGTTGGGGAGAAAGAGAATAACGTATTATGCTGGTTGATTGTTGGCGGTCGGATTGGATCTTGATCCAATGGTTTTGGCTTATCACATGGGCTAGCCTATTGATTGTATAGTGTTAACAATGTGTTGTGTTAAAGGAAGATATGAAGTGGGTAAAGATCCGAGTTGGTTGTATTACTCTTGAGAAAATTGAATCAAGAAAATCTAGAAGTGGTCAAACCCAAATTACAAATTACAGCTTTGGTTTATTTAATTTATTAAAAACCACCAAAGCGCTAGGCTCCCGAATGTCCGCTTACTGCCTATAAATTTTTAGAACATTGTTAAAAAATCCCTCGTAAGACAAGAAAAAATCATTTTTATGATAAAAATAAATAAAAATTAATTGGGTACTTTCATATTATTTTCTTTTCCTTTTCTTTTCATACTATTTTCTATTTCTATAGTTTTTTCATAGTAATTAAACATGGTGATGGTTTCCTTTAAATATCTTCAATTCCTTTTCGACAACCAACTACAACCTTTTCCCCATACATAGATCTACCTCAGTCATACCAACCATAGTTTTCAAGTATTTGCTAGATCATTTATTTAAGAATTGGCTAAACAAATGTCATGCATCAAACAACTATAAAATAGAGTAGCAAAAGATGGAGTATGAGAATACATTACGAAAGACTCTGGTGGTATACAGCTCCCCGTCTCGGCCCATTCACCATCACATCCTAGTTGCGCCAGACAGGGCCTGGAATCATTACCGAAGGTTGAAGCCGAGATGAGTTGTAGATATTACTAGAAAGGAAAAACATAAAACGACCTCACGAGCTCCTAGTTTTCAAGTTATTGACACATAAAATAAAACAATCCCAAATTAGCTCCCAATTTTACATACAGAGTAAATGTCTCCTAGGAAATAACAAGTTTTTTAATATTATATGAATGAAAAATTATGACCACCACAGCAGAGGAAAGGAGAGTAAACAACAGTACAAGGCAAAACTAGTGTACACACACACACACTGGTACATAAACAGAGAATAAAATGTACAAAAACCAGCGAGCGAGCGAGTATGAAAAAATTGAAAAAAGGAATTCGAATATTAATTACCATATATTAATCTGTTATATAGAGAAATTCGAATCAAAGGAAGAAAGGAAGAAGAATATCGGCTGATTGGGGTCCTAGGTTTTTCTCTCGTTCCTCCGATGATATCAACAAACTCATAATTGGAATCAACAAGACAACTAGTTAACTTAGGTAAAAGGATGGACTTACCGGAGAAGGGGTTGAATCGTGTAATGCACAGGTCCTTGTTGACGGTGGCCAACCATCCGTACGAAGAACCGCAGCAGCTTCGTCTTTAAGTTCAAAACTCAACAATTAACTCCCTTTCAAGTTTATGTATTGCAATCGGACCGAAATGGAGATTACATTCTTTCCCTTAAGTCTCTCTCTCTCTCCTCAGAAATTATGTATAGAACAAAGGCAATTAATTACTTTATGAAGTTCTCTCGTACAATATTTCTCCTCTATGGTATCTTTAATTTCATTATTTCTTAATGATTTTCACTTTTCCAATAAAAGAAGTGATCAATGTTACGGATTTGATAAAATATAAATTTTATGAACTAACTCCGGTTACAAAATTATAAATACTGTAATTAATAACATAAGCAAATAAAAAAATATCCTACTTTTTAAAAAAGAAAAAAAAAACTATTTACTATTTTTGAATTTATTTTTGAGAATGGTTTTTTTATTTTGATTTATTGAAGATTTTGGTACTGAATATACCGGGTATTAATACAGGTATGGAGACGGAAGTGTGGTTCTGATATCGGATATGAGAAAGTCGAAAAAGTTGTCGACGATCAGTGGAGGTGGCCGGAGTGGTGGCCCGTGGCGGTGATGAGCTAACACTTTTTATTAGATAATTAATAAGTAAATATATATAATTAAAAATAGGGTAATATTGTCTACACATAAAAAATGATAGACTTTTTGTTATAAAATATTACAAATTGTGGTCTATCCCGATGATAGATCTACAAACCAACTAAACAAGCTAAAATCACCTATAAGTGGACCATTCAATGATTCTCCCTAATTTTTTTTTTATGAGTATTTGATTTTTGCTTTATTCTCTCCTCTTTTTTTTTACTAACTCCGTTAAAAAAATTATTGTGTTTTGTCATATGATTTGGGAAAAGAAACGAAACGATTGTATTTTTAGGACATATCCTGAAGATTTAAATTATTCATTTTTTAGCATCTGTCGAGAAAACATTCTATACAAAAATTCAAGTTGACCTGAGATTAGTAACCTCATTATCTAATCATATTTGTTTTATACAATCTGAACATTCTGATATCAAAATCATAATTACTTGTTCATTTTTGTAAGACAGAGAAAAAACAGAATAGCTTCTAGAAATAATCAAACCATCATTTTAATCCAACTCCTAAGAATGTTTAAAGTGTTGTAATTAACAAAAGGAGAACTACTAACTAAAAAAATTAAATTCAAATGAATTGTAACCTAAGTACTCTTTGAAGACAACTACTCCGCCAAAACAAAGTATGGTATACCTAGCTTAATTATCTGCACCTAAATATTTGGCTTGAGTTTGTTATTGCCGCAGCTGGAAAGTAGGTACGGATTCAAAATTTCAACTTCAAACAACTATAAAAAACTCGTGCTCGGGTCCTCCAATGGACTCGTGTGATCATCTACCGGCTCTAACATGAAGCGATGTCATTTGGAGTTATGTGGGAGCAAATTTGGAGAACTTCGTTTCTATGATTTACACAAAATTTCATTAGTTAACTCATAAACGGACACTTGAACAAAAAATAAAAAATAAAAGATCTATTTTGGAAATAAACTCACCAATATTCATCGTATGGGCACTAAGTGAACTTGGACAATTGTCGTGGCTAGAGTCATTAATTATCCCTTTCAAATACATCAAATCGTCAAGTTTGTCATTGTCACTGCTAGAAAGCAGAGACGGATTTGGGATTTGAACTCCGGACAACTCTGGAAAACTCACGTTCGGCCCTACCGATGGCATATGATGACCATCTAGAGGATTTAAAAGGGAGCGATTCCATTCGGAGTTATGTGGGAACAAATTTGGAGATCTTCGTTCCTCTGATATATACAAAATTTCATTAGTTAATTCATACAAGACACTTGAACAAAAAATAAAAATTAAAGATCCATTTTAAAAATAAAACTCACCAATATTCAATATATGGGCACCAAGTGAACTTGGACAATTGTCGTGACTGGAGCCATTAATTACCCCTTCCATATACATCAAATTGTTGAGTTGGTCATTGTCACCGCTGAAAAGTAGAGACGGATTTGGAATTTGAACTCTGGACAACTCTGGAAAGCTCATGCTCGGGTCCGCCAATAGACTCATGTGATCATCTACCGGCTCTAACATGAAGCGATGCCTTTCGGAGTTATGTGGAAGCAAATTTGGAGAATTTCGTTCATCTGATTTATACAAAATTTTATTAGTGAATTCATAAACGGACACTTGAACAATAAACATAAAATAAAAGATCCATTTTTGAAATAAACTCACCAATATTCATCAAATGGGCACCAAGTGAACTTGAACAATTGTCGTGGCTAGAGCCATTAATTACCCTTTCCAAATACATCAAATCGTCGAGTTGGTCATTGACACCATTGGAAAGTAGAAACAGATTTGGGATTTGAACTCCGGACAACTCTGGAAAACTCATGCTCGGGTCCGTCAATAGACTTATGTGATCATCTACCGGCTTTAACATGAAGCGATGCCTTTCGGAGTTATGTTGGAGCAAATTTGGAGATCTTCGTTCCTCTGATTTGCACAAAATTTCATTATTGAATTCATAGACGAACACTTGAACAACAATACAAAAAAAAAGATCCATTTTTGGAAAAAAACTCACCAATATGCATCATATGGGCACCAAGTGAACTTGGACAATTGTCGTGGCTAAAGCCATTAATTATCCCATCAAAATACATCAAATCGTAGAGTTGGTCATTTTCACCGCTGGAAAGCAGAGACGGATTTGAAATTTGAACTCTGGAAAACTCTGGAAAACTCATGCTTGGCCCTACCAATGGCATACGATGAGCTTCTAGAGGCTTTGAAAGGGAGTGATTCCATTCGGAGTTAGGTGGGAGCATATTTGAAGAACTTGGTGTCTCTAATTCACACAAAATTTTATTAGTGCATGAAGTGAGGGATATTTTAAAAAAATAAATAAATTAAAAGATACGTTTGGGAGATAAACTCACCCATATTCATCCCATTAAATGCACCCAATGGACACGAGTCTTGATTAGCATTCTCAGCTGCTAATTCTGGTCTTTGATTCTCTTGAACATCCTTAGCTTTTTTGCTTGTTGAGTATATTTTGCATAAAACCCAATCGTCCAACTAATGAGAAAACAAATAGAAATTGAAAATGGTCAATTTCACTTTTACGCTTTCCGAGTTTCACCTAAATTTCACTTTAGTTCTTATTATTTTAATTTAAACAAAGTAACCCTTTCTAGTTTATTGCGTGTTGCAAATTCAACCTTTCGTCCAACGGTTCTAGTGGCAAATGGTCCCCGTAGTTTAGACAAAGTCTTACTTTGGTCCCTATAAGACGTCTATAAAAATACAACTTTCACATCATTTTAATTTGTGCATAAGATGACTATAAAACTACCATTTAACATAAAAAGAAAAAAGAGAAAAACATTGTGCAATAAGAATTAAGCATTGGAATTACCTTCATAGAATCAGCAGCATTGCTATTTCTTGTAGGAAGGAGGCTCTTTTTAAGAATCCTGTATTCATGCATTTTCCACTCAGTTTTTCTGCCATCTCGAGGCCCTCCTTCGTAGAAGTTGAGTGACATCTTGTACCCTACAATTTTATTTTCATATATAACGCGTTTATCGCGTATCACCGCCTTCCAGTATCCATCGCTGGTTGCTCGCCGAGGTCGAACGCCCTTCGGGTACTTCCTTTCCCTTGAGGAGAAAAAATACCAGTGTATTTCTTCTTGTAGCAAGGGATGCTTCCCTGAATATTTGGTTTACACAATAAGTACGTTGGTCATTGCAGTAGGCACATAATATGTGTTAAAATTATAAATGAGTAGAATTTATTGGCAATTTGGAAAAACATTGTTGTGAAAATGACATTACCCAACTTATCTAGACTGGTTGGCTAGGTACTACACTTTCAATAAAAAGTGTGGGGTGTCCATTCTCGTAGTGGTATGAATTTATTTTATTTTCTCTCTTTACGAGGCTTTTAATTCAGAGTTGTAGCTACGGTGCTTATCTGTAAATTATTATTCATGATATGAATTTATTTACTTAAACCAAAATTGACCGACAAATCTATTAAACGGAGCCAAATATATTATGATTCTAAGGGTTTTATCCGGTTCGGTTCGATTTTTAAATCGGTTTAAACTAAGAAAATAAAGACTTTACGCATATAACAAATACATAAAATTGCCAAAAAAAAAAATATATACATAAGGATCAAATGCTTAACATATTGACTTAAAAAAATTAAAAAATATACATAAGGTCACATTGGTTCAAAATTAGTTACTTGGGACAAACCTATAAAATCAAACCGATAAAAAAAAAAAAAAAAAAAACAGAACGCCATAACACACCTTCATTGTAGGTTTTCTCCAACTAAAATTTTTATGTATGGACATAAACAATTCTTTCATACCCAAATACTAAAGGACGACCTTAGATTTATAGAAGTTACACTGAAATAATTGATGGTTCATAAATATATATGCGTGTAGGTTTATTTTAGTTTTTTGGTCTCTAAAATTGACACCAATCTGAAACATCAGTTTTCTACAATTACAGAACTGAACATGACAAATTCAATTAAAAATTCAATCAAAATTGGTTGGTTCTTACCGATTTAATCAGTTTATTCGTTCAAATCTTATTGTCTCCCTAATGTTAACTAATTTTCATATCGTTTTTAACCACAAACTCATCAAATAATTAAAATTGTTAGATTATATTTATGTATATTATATTTACCATATTTACTATATATTCAGAATATATTCTGTATCAGAATATATTCTGAATATATGGTAAATATCTCCTTAATTGACAATCAGAATATATTCTATATCAGAATATATTCTGATTGATACGTTACCTCATTACATTATTATTATTTCCTTTATGTAAACAATACCTTTCTGATATTCCTCTATATAAAGAGGACATGTGTATCTACAATCACATAACTCAATACAATATACAGAGTCCATTCTCTCATTCTCTCTCTCTCTCTCTACAATTTCTAACATGGTATCAGAGCCACGTCGAGTGGCCTAACTTTTCCTTCCGCTAAATACCGGCACCGTTCCGGCTCTCATTGGCGAAGACCAACCCGCCAACCACCGGCACCGTTCCGGCATTCATCGGCAAAGACCAACCTTACCGATCACCACCAAATATCATCTCGGGTTTCTATCCATTTCACCTCCAAATCGTATTTTTATAGTACCGTTTTGTTCATATCGACGAGTAGAGTCCATAACACCAAAAACAGTCGAAAACTGACCTTCAACGCGCCCTCACGCGCTACTCAAACGTCGGCGCGTCATATCCACGCGCC
>BRYE01000020.1:16356142-16363642 GCA_030159115.1 Actinidia arguta var. hypoleuca
GAACAGTTGAATCAAGCAATAAGCACTTTGTTTGCACAATGTTTATTGTGTGATATACTCGTCCAGTACTCTCCTTACTATTTTTTTTTTTAATCTGTCTAATTAGCATTGGAATATTAGTTTACAGCACTAGTGTTCAAACTCCATCTTTACTACCATATTAATTACCAAGAAACATGGCAGAACTCAAAAGACAAGCTCTCAATGAAAAGCATGATTCTGTTACTTATTCAATGATGACATGCGTCTATTTTCATATTCTTGAATTCAGAAGATATTATTATCATAGAAAGATGGTGGTGGACAATTGTCTGATGCCAATTCATATGAGCAGGGCAGTCTGATTATGGAAGTGAAAGTAGCAATTAAAGCAAGAGAGAACAATAACTATACTTGGTAGAATTAAGGAGTATCGCACCTTCCAAGAGAGTGGTCACAGCAGCGTTGGCACTATCCAGATTGGAGGAGGCATAGGAATGCCCATGTCTCGTGGTCCGTACATGGGTGATAGGGGTGATAGGGCAGATCGTCGTCGTCGTAATCATCAGTGTAGTAGGTGCAATTGGGCCGGCGCCGTGGGAATTTGAAACGGACACGTCTAGAGAATAACTATCACCCAAGAGCAATGTGTCACCGTCCAGGCTATTGAAATCAACACGCTCGGTAAATTTTTGACCACCACCACCGCCTAAACCCAAAAGCTTAAAGATTTTGAAAGATGAGGTCACCAACTGTTGTGGATGATCTTTCTCCTCCAGAAACCTCTGAACGAGCAACAAGTCTCCCCCAGACGAGGCTTCCACAATATATGCCTTCAAAGTTTCAGTGGGAGTAGAAAGAGGGATCACCTCTACTTGTGGTGGGCCACTATTGCTAACATCAACAGAGACTACACCGGAATAGCAATCCATGACAGAGAATTTTCCGAGACGATAAATGGATCCGCGAAGGATACCCCATTTTCTATGTAAGTACAGCTCTTGTGTCCGGTCCGGGTTTGATGTAGGCCAATTTTCTGAAAACACCACATATTGCCATAACCACAAAATCGTTGGGCTCCAAAGAGGGATCGCATGATAAAACAACCTTAAGGACTTCATACTCGTATTTGTAAACCCGTCTCTTGGTGGGATTGACATAATTAAGTTGAGGACTCACTTTTGGGAAGCGGAGGGACTTACGGGAGAAGGGTTTGAAGAGTGTAATGCTCAAATCCTAACTCAAGGTAGCCAACCATCCGCAAGAAGAACCACAGCAGCTCCGCCTAAATGGAACTTGAAACTCCAAATTGAGAACTTTGTTCTGAGTTACGTTGTAAAGTTTCCGGCGCGGTAATCGTCCAACTCCTCCACGTCGGGCACCCATAGCATTGGGACAACTTGCTTGCGAGGGATTATAATATTTATTCCATGATGTATGAATAGGTTGAATGTATTTTTGAGAATGGTTTTTTTATTTTAGTATTTCAAAATTTGCGTATTGGACATAACCGAATTACTCGATTTCCGATTGGATTAGAGTTTGATAGTCTTGAGATATACTGAGTATTAATACAGGTATGGAGATGGAAGTGGGGTTCTGATATCGAATATGGGAAAGTTCCCGTGGAGGTTTGGCAAAAAAGTTGTTGGTGGTCGGTGGCAGTAATGATTTAACACTTTTTATTAGATAATTAATAAGTAAATATATATAATTAAAAATAGAGTAATATTTCTATACATAAAAAATGATAGACTTCTTGTTATAAAATATTATAAATCATGGTCTATCCCTGATGATAGATCCGTAAACCAACTAAACAAGTTAAAATCACGTATAAGTGGACCATTCAATGATTCTCCCTAATTTTTTTTTATGAGTATTTGTTTTTTGCTTTATTCTCTCTTCTTTTTTTTTATTGTTAAAAAAAATTATTGTGTTTTGTCATATGATTTGAGAAAAGAAATGAAACGATTGTATTTTTAGGACATATCTTGAAGATTTAAATTATTCATTTTTTAGCATCTGTTGAGAAAATATTCCATACAAAAATTCAAGTTGACTTGACATTAGTAACCTCATTATCGAATCATATTTCTTCTATACAATCTGAACATTCTGATCTCAAAATCATAATTACCTGTTCATTTTTGTAAGACAAAAAAAGTAGAATAGCTTCTATAAATAATCAAACCATCATTTTAATCCAACTCCTAAGAATGTTTAAAGTGCTATAGTAACAAAAGGAGAACTACTAACTAAAAATATTAAATTCAAATGAATTGTAACCTAAGTACTATTTGAAGACAATTGCTCTGCCCAAACAAAGTATGGTATACCTAGCTTAATTATCTGCACCTAAATATTTGGCTTGAGTTTGTTATTGCCGCAGCTTGAAAATAGGTACGGATTAAGAATTTCAACTTTAAACAACTTTAAAAAACTCGTGCTTGGGTCCGCCAATGGACTCATGTGATCATCTACTGGCTTTAACATGAAGTGATGCCATTTGGAGTTACATGGGAGCAAATTTGGAGAACTTCGTTTCTGTGATTTACACAAAGTTTCATTAGTTAATTCATAAATGGACACTTCAATAAAAAATAATAAATAAAATATTTATTGAAAATAAACTCACCAATATTCATTGTATGGGCACCAAGTGAACTTGAACTATTGTCATGGCTAGAACCATTAATTACCCCTTCCAAATACATCAAATCGTTGAGTTGGTCATTGTCACCACTAGAAATTAGAGACGGATTTGAGATTTGAACTTCGGACAACTTTGAAAAATTCATGCTCGGGTCCGCCAATAGACTCATGTGACCATCTACCGGCTCTAACATGAAGCGATGCCTTTCGGAGTTATGTGGGAGCAAATTTGGAGATCTTCGTTCCTCTGATTTACGCAAATTTTTATTAGTGAATTTATAAATGAATACTTGAACAAAAAATAAAAAATAAAAGATCCATTTTGGAAATGAACTCACCAATATTCATCATATGGGCACCAAGTGAACTTGGACAATTGTCGTGGCTAGAGCCATTAATTACTCTTTCTAAATACATCAAATCGTCTAGTTGGTCGTTGTTACCATTGGAAAGTAGAGACGGATTTGGGATTTGAACTCCGGACAACTGTGGAAAACTCATACTCGGGTCCGCCAATAGACTCATGTGATAATCTATCGGCTCTAACATGAAGCGATACTTTTCGGAGTTATGTGAGAGCAAATTTGGAGATCTTCGTTCCTCTGATTTACACAAATTTTTATTAGTGAATTTATAAATGGACACTTGAACAAAAAATAATAAATAAAAGATCTATTTTGAAAATAAACTCACCAATATTCGTCATATGGCCACCAAGTGAACTTGGACAATTGTCGTGGTAAGAGCCATTAATTACCCTTTCCAAATACATCAAATCGTCTAGTTGGTCATTATCATTGTTGGAAAGAAGAGACGGATTTGGGATTTGAACTCCGGACAACTCTGAAAAACTTGTGCTCGGGTCCGCCAATAAACTCATGTGATCATCTACAGGCTTTAACATGAAGTGATGCCTTTCGGAGTTATGTGGGACCAAATTTGGAGATCTTCGTTCATCTGATTTACACAAAATTTCATTAGTGAATTCATAAACAAGCACTTGAACAAAAAACCAAAGATCCATTTTGGAAATAAACTCACCAATATGCATCGTATGGGCACCAAGTGAACTTGGACAATTGTCGCGGCTAGAGCCATTAATTATCCCATCCAAATACATCAAATCGTAGAGTTGGTCATTGTCACCGCTGGAAAGCAAAGACGAATTTGGGATTTGAACTCCGAAAAACTCCGAAAAACTAATGCTTGGCCCTACCAATGGCATATGATGAGCTTCTAGAGGCTTTGAAAGGAAGCGATTCCATTCGGAGTTAGGTGGTAGCATTTTTGAAGAACTTGGCGTCTCTGGTTCACACAAAATTTCATTAGTGCATGAAGTGAGGGATATTTAAAAAAAAAAATTTAAATGATACATTTGGGAGATAAACTCACCTATATTCATCCCATTAGAGGCACTCAATGGACGCGAGTCTTGATTAGCATACTTAGCTGCGAATTCTGTCCTTTGATTCTCTTGAACATCCTTAGCTTTTTTGCTTGTTGAGTATATTTTGCATAAAACCCAATCGTCCAACTAATGAGAAAACAAATAGAAATTGAAAATGGTCAATTTCACTTTTACGCCTTCCGAGTTTCACCTCAATTTCACTTTAGTTCTTATTATTTTAATTTAAACAAAGTAACCCTTTATAGTTTATTGCGTGTTGCAAAGTCAGCCTTTCGTCCAACGGTTCTAGTGGCATATGGTCCCCGTAGTTTAGACAAAGACTTACTTTGGTCCCTATAAGACGTCTATAAAAATACAACTTTCACATCATTTTAATTTGTTCATAAGATGACTATAAAACTACCATTTAACATAAAAAGAAAAAAGAATAAAACATTGTGCAATAAGAATTAAGTATTGGAATTACCTTCATGGAATCAGCAGCATTGCTATTTCTTGTAGGAAGGAGGCTCTTTTTAAGAATCCTGTATTCATGCATTTTCCACTCAGTTTTTCTGCCATCTCGAGGCCCTCCTTCGTAGAAGTTGAGTGACATCTTGTACCCTACAATTTTATTTTCATATATAACGTGTTTATCGCGTATCATCGCCTTCCAGTATCCGTAGCTGGTTGCTCGCCGCGGTTGAACGCCTTTCGGGTACTTCCTTTCCCTTGGAGTGAAAAAATACCTGTGTTTTTCTTCTTGTAGCAAGGGATACTTCCCTGAATTTTTGGTTTACACAATAAGTACGTTGGTCATTTCAGTAGGCACATGGAGAATGCACTTCAACATACATTGGATTAAAATCATAGGTTATATAACGTGTGTGTACACATACTAACAATGAGTAACCATGCGATATATGAGTTAAAATTGTAAATGAGTAAAATTTATTGGCAATTTGAAAAAATATTGTTGTGAAAATGACATTACCCAACTTATCTAGACTGGTTGGCTAGGTACTACATTTTCAATAGAAAGTATAGGGCGTCCATTCTTGTAGACGTATGAATTTATTTTATTTTCTCTCTTTACGAGGCTTTTAATTCAGAGTTGTAACTACGGTGCTTATCTGTAAATTATTGTTCATGATATAAATTTATTTACTTAAACCAAAATTGACCGATAAATCTATTAAATGGAGCCAAATATATTATGATTCTAATGGTTCGATTCGGTTCGGTTCGAATTTTAAATCGGTTTAAACTAACAAAATAAAGACTTTACGCATATAAAAAATACATAAAATTATCACAAAAAATATACATAAGGATCAAATGCATAACATATTGACTTAAAAAATTAAGTGGGCCCATTGGTTCAAATTTAGTCACTTGGGACAAACCTATAACAAATCAAACCAACAATAATAATATAAAAAAAAAAAAACAGAATTCCAAAACACACCTTCATTGTAGGTTTTATCCAACTAAAATTTTTATGTATGGACATAAACAATTCTTTTATACCCAAATACTAAAGGACGACCTTAAATTTATAGAAGTTACACTGAAATAGTTGATGGTTCATAAATATATATGCATGTGCGTATCAGTTATGTACTTATGATATCGGTCGGTTTAGGTTTATTTTAGTTTTTTGGTCTCTAAAATTGAGACCAATCCGACACATCAATTTTCTACAATTATAAAACTGAACATGACAAATTCAATTAAAAATCCGATAAAAATTGGTTGTTCGGTCCGATTTAATCAGTTTATTCGTTCAAATCTTATTGTCTCCCTAATGTTAACTAATTTTCATATCGTTTTTAATCACAAACTCATCAAATAATTAAAATAATCATCTTCACAATGATCCATCTTAGTGAATGAAAATTCAAGAGAATGTTGAAAATTTGTGGGGTGCTCATAGGTCTTCCGAGACAATCAAACAGTTAAGGGCAATTGTTAAATCCTCATGAATTGGATATGAAATTATTCAATGGCGGAAATTTCATGAATTTATTGTAGCAACTCAACAATAATTTTTTCACTTCTATTTGTATCTGCATTCTTGTATTGTAAAAAATATAGAGTTTACATTGTTTCATAATTCGTTCTCGAGAGAGAGATAGACGTGAGTTTAAGTTCTCCAAGGGTATTCCGACTTACTTGATTGGTGTTCCGAAGTACACAATTGAGCTATTTTATAATAGAGGAAGATGCCGACAAAGTTTATAATACCTAGCAGGGGGACTTTTAAAAAGTTGCAAAAATTATTTTATATTTTTTTTTTACACTTTAGCCCCCTGAAATATATATATATATTTTTTATATTTTAGCCCCCGACTTAAAATCTTGGCTCCGCCTTATACCCGGCAAGGAATCTTGAATCTTTCTTGAGGAGTCTTTTTTAAGGAGATTCCAGGACTCATTAAATCTATTTATATCTCATCCTATTTTGTAATTGTGAAATTAATTTTACTGTATATTTTTTTGTGTGTGATCAGTGGAAATTGCTATGTAGAATTCTATGATCATCATATTTTTCCCATCAGATAAGCTGAGAGATAGAATCT
Source organism: Actinidia arguta var. hypoleuca (assembly GCA_030159115.1). Taxonomy (NCBI): domain Eukaryota; kingdom Viridiplantae; phylum Streptophyta; class Magnoliopsida; order Ericales; family Actinidiaceae; genus Actinidia; species Actinidia arguta. Next base: position 16,362,746 of record BRYE01000020.1, read on the forward strand.
AATCAACTATACACAAGAAGAAGAAGACGATTTTAATACCGAGACCGAAGCAGCACAGTTGAGAAAATTTTCTAGTGAACTCACAGAATTAAAAAACTAGAACGAGAGCGAGAATTTACTTACGAGCGAGTTCTTGGGGATGGAAGAGGTAGATATTGACGTCTCTGATGGTGTTTCTGGGTAAGGGTTTATGGGAGACTTTGTTATACAAGTAATGCAAAACCAGCTCTGTGTCCGTAGGAGCAAACCGATATCCTGGTGGAACAGAGAGAGACTTCTCTCGCTCATCGTCGCCCTCCATTTCGGTTATAATTGACTTTCCCTTGTTCATTCTTCAAGAACCGATGAAAGAGAGAGAAGTGATCGAGTGTGTTGTAGAGAGAGAGAGAGAAAAGTGATCGAGTGTGTGTGTAATGTGTATATATAGATACAGAGAGAGAGAGACGATGGACAGGAGTTTGGTGAGTTGTGGGATTCCTAAACGTATATGGACGGTTTTTTCATCTGATTTTTTTTTTTTCATTTTTCATTAATTTACGAAAAAGACCAATAAACAATTAAAATAATATAAACTATTTTTTTGTTTATTAAACCAAAGGGATATTCTAGTGATTGAGGTCATCAAACAATCGTCATATTTGCAACATCATATAAATTTAAGTGAGAATTTATAAAAACTTAGTAATTTTCACTATTTTTCTTCGATTGCATTTTTTAATTTTGGATTAAGGTGAATTTAATTAAATATTTATTTTTACTCACATATTTTTACTAAATAAAATGATATTTTAGTAAATTTATCATAATAAAATCAATAAAAAAAAGAGTGCAATTAAAAAAAATAAGAGTGTGAAAATCATTAAACTTTGTGAATATGCTCATTATAATTATACTAAT
>BRYE01000020.1:16446142-16448642 GCA_030159115.1 Actinidia arguta var. hypoleuca
TAATGTCTAAAAAAATGCGTAAATGTAAGCGAATTATTAAGTATAGCTGCAACGATCTACATTTATACAAAAATTCCAATAAAAGGCTTTTTATAATTCCTAATTTGTTTTTTTTTCTCTCTCTTCCTAAATTGTTTTGCAGCTGGGTTGGGGATTTTTTGTGTATTTTATTTCTTTTTTTATTTGGGTCGACATTAGAAGCTATAACAAATCAAATGAAGGCTTTGTTTGGATCCTATAGAAAGAAATGGAAAAGAATAATTTTCCTCTTCTCGTGTTTGGTTTTTAATTTTAGGAGTGAAAGCGAGTAAAAAATTATTTCCTTTCTAATTTTCATTCCCGTACAAAACCAAACATTACGAAATAATCAATTTTCATTGAAATCTTTCTTTTAATTACTTTATCTTCCGTTCTTTTTATTTCCACGAGTTCCAAACATAGCTTAAATAGACTCACTATGGGCTCGGTAATTTAGCTGTTTTAGTTTGCAAATTTTGTCTTTAATTAATTTTTTTCACTGTTTGATGAAAATTTATATTTTTTCAGCTCCTCTTGATAAAAAAAATCTCAGAATATAAAAATTAGTAAAAAAAAATCACAAACTAAACAAAACTAGTTGAGCACATTTCATTTATATCGTAATTGTATAAAAAATTTAGAAAATTTAAATAATAAATAAAAGGTAACCCCTAAATAAAAGGCAACCCCGTTCATTCCGACGAGAAAGGTGTCAAGCCGCACTAATGGACGAGTGTCTAACCCTTGTAGAACAAGTGCCATGAGCGGAGGAGCCCTACGGAATAGAATATTTTGGGGGGGTTCTAGAATTTGAGGACATAGTATACAGTGATGTGTGATTTGAATTGAAATTCTGATTTTATAGATTTGGAACGAGAAACTGTCATCGCCTACAATCCAATGGGAAGCTTTGGAACTGACGGCCTCGTTTATTTGTCAGACTAGATAAGGAGTCTCCGGACTAATAGTATCTGAATTACTTGGCCCCGGATTAATATTCTCCAGACTATTAGTTCCCGGACTACTTGGACTAATTAGGGTAAAAAAGTAATTTCATCTTTAGGCCTAGTCCCGGACAAGGAGTCTCACCCTCCCTCTCGGGACAGCATAGTCTCGCATATGTGGGATTATTTGTCGGGTGGACTACTTGTCCAGGACTATTTTTTATAAACAAACGCAGAACTAAACTGAATTCGTTATCCAGTCCCGCTTAATCCGGACAAACAAACGAGGCGACCATGTCTTAGGGATGAGCAACATGAAACTCAGAATTGTGGAATGCAAAAACAGGAGTAGCAATTGGGTTGGACATAGTGTGAAGGCTGAAGCCCTTTCATGTGGCTGGGTTACGGTTAGGCCCAATGTCTCGTTATGAATAAACAACGTTGCCATTTTCAAGGGTTGTGGCTAATGGACATATGGTGGGAAAACATAAGGCTATGTTTGAAACTCGTGCAAAGAAAAAGAAATGAATAAAAAGGAGAAAAAATAATTGAAAGAAAATTGGTTTATTTTTCTTTATTTGGTTTCGTAAGGAAATAAAATGAAAACGAGAAAGAAAGTTATACTTTTTTGTTTTTTAATAAATAAAAAGGAAAGCAAAAGAATAGAAAAAAAGAAAGAATGAGTAAAAAAAAATTCATAATTAGAAAGAGAATAAATTTGAAGGAAGAATGAGTACATAAAATTTTAAAATGAGAAAGATAATAAATTTTTATCTGTTTTTCCCTAAAAAATTAGAAACCAAACAAAAAAAGAGAGAAAAATTATGTCCAAGAAAGACTAATATAGAAATCTTGAAGTTAATGACTAGACAAACTTTCAATAATTCCGATAAAAAAGGCTCGAACTGACAATTACTAGAGATGAAAAACATGCAAACAACAACAATATTGATGAAACAGTGGTTAAACTAAAACAATATCAAGGCAAAGGCTTTAAATCCACTCTTATAAAACAGAACACTAGATACTAACAATCACTTGCAAACATATGTATAAAATCCTAAAAAATACCAACAAAATCAAACTTAAGTTATATGAGATTACTATTTGTTCTAGAGTTTAACATCTTGATTGTTATAAAATACAATTTGCGATTCACATAACCGTATTCTTTCTTATAATTCTTTTTGATATTGGGAACATCATTATTTTATTGTCATGGGAGTAGACGGGGAGCTCGAACCCTTTTCTAATTAATTAGTAATGGACTATTGTTAATTGGCCCCTCATTCTAAGAAGTTGTTCCTAAATTCTAGTTCTTTAATTTCTTAATCCATGCGTCGAGCTACTGGGATGAGATACGGGTATGGTGCTCGATCGTAGCTTAGTGTGCACTATCTAATTGAGAGACACTCAAAAAAATTTCTTCATTTCAACCCTCTATACACGACGACGTTATCTATGTTAGGAAGGTGTTATCGTCGAAGTTTCAATAACAAACCAAACAAATACGACCCAACCAATCACCTACCTCATCC
>BRYE01000020.1:16461142-16466142 GCA_030159115.1 Actinidia arguta var. hypoleuca
TTTCTATGTATGTTACAAAATTTATGTTTTATACAATTTTATGTACGTTTGTCTCCTCAAAAAGTCAAAATTCAGCGTACATCCCTGCGATAACAAAAGAAAAAAATGATTCTTATATGTTCTTTATTTTTCACACTTCCATTATCCCACCCAAATTGATAAGAAAAACAAAATTATATCAATTTCTGTTTATTTTATTTTCCTACCTTTTTCATTTAAAATTATTCACAAAATGCTTGATCCTAACAAGTCCTTACTCTAAGGATGTTTTTTTAGATTAAAGATTTGAAAAGAAAAAAAAAATGATCTAATGGTACGAGAGTTGGATCCTTTTAACCTTTTCATTTCATTTCCTCCGTAGAGTTGGATTCTCTAATTTTTTTTTTATTTCCTTTTCGCTTATCTAGAAATGAAAAAGCTATAGAGAATCCAACTCCTCGGATCCTCTAACTTTAGAGATTGACTCTCTCACTATTCTATTTCCATTTTCTTTTTCCTTAGCAAATCCTTGATCTAAATACCACCTAAAAAAATAAAATCAAAAAAATCAAAAACATAATTTGGTTTGATCTTCAAGAATATTTTTTTTCCCACTAAATCCATGATCCAAATACAGCTTAAGAAAATAAAATTATAAATCATACACAAAATTTGATTTGATCTTCAAGAATATTGTCTACTAAATTCTAACAACCAATCATGTTTTTCACACACAAAAAAAGGTGGCATTGTGATGACATGTTTAAAAACTAACTTGCTTCTTTTCATATTTAGAAACCACGCGGAAGAAGTATGATCATTGCCATGGATGCCAAGCCAAACCAGTTGAGCAAAGCCATGAGAATCTAAATCCTTTGGAATACCAACTGAAATTGGAAACTCCACGCTAGGGATTTGCATTCCTCTCATGGAATTTTCACAAACAGGGGAAAAAATACTTGGGACCGTGCACTCCGATTAGGGAAAGAGAAAAAAAAAATCATTTTCAATGAATTTCTCATGTTTAGGGAATTCTCATGATAGTTTGGCTCTCCAAATCAGTGTCGTGTAAGACTTTTGTTTTAAAACATGCTTCCTTTGTGGTACCAACATTTTTCATTGACCATTTCAATTGACTGTTTAGTTTTTTTGTGCAATTTTGAATTAATATTCATTTTCAAAATTTTAATGGAAATTCAATGTAATTTTTTAGTTTTTTTATTGAATTTTTAGAAAAAAAATGATCCATACAATGCCTTATTCAAACTAGAGAAACAAAATCAAGTTGATTAATTAAGAAAAATAGTAGGGGGCACTGGGCAGCAATATGGGTTCTTCCATTAAAAGTGACTATAGGACTTCCTACCCCTCGCAAGTTACATGTATTGTCCACCAAAGCACTAGTGAACACCGAGGTGGGATGGAGTAAATAATCATGAGTGTTGCCTATAATTGGATTCGACTCCAAGACTTTTCATACTTGAAATCACTTGAGAGTATATCTAATACCGCTAGGCTACTATCCAGTAATAAGTTTACTCGATGAGAAGGGTGACATCTGCATTCACCAAGGATAAAAGCACAACAAAATCCATAAAGAGTTTATTATAGATGTTCTTTATAAGTTTTTATTATAAAAAGAGTTTAAAATTTTTTAATCTTTGATATTGTCCGTGGATCCAATTCGATAAAAAAAAACATAGCTAGAACGTTATGAAAAATCACATTTGCAATTAATCGAGTTGGATCCATTACCGATATAAAAAAAATACTTTTTTATAATAAAAGAACTTTAAAAAAAATAAATGTAATAAGCAAAGGACCATATGAGACTCAATTATACATTGGGAACAAAATTGAGAAAATCAGTACACGAGAAACTAAAGTGATAGAAGGTGAATACTTTAGGGATCATGGCATAATTTCCCGTTCTTAATTTCTTTCATCCTACACAAAAATTAATCAACACTCAACACTAAAATATTGGTTAATGATGTTACTAATTATTTATTAAATTATCTTTCAAGGTAGACCATATTATACGTTGCTTATTTATGGTCAATACATTCGTAAGTTGACAATTTAAAATTTTAATCATTATATTAAGAAACTAATAATAATTGTCGGTCATATTGTCTTTGCTTGACTTGAACTCATCCACCAATATCCAATGAATGGGGAGAATTAGAGATCACGAAAATATCATAATCCATGATTTCCTAAACCTATTGTCATTTCGAAGATATTAGTGACCTTAATGTCAAGCCACACACCAAGTACAATTACATAAATTTATATATTTATACTATTATAAAAAGGAACAACAAAGTTGGGTGTAGATAAATTTTTTAAAATCGGCTCAAACTTCTTTTTATATCAAAAATACCCATTTACAACGGTTAGTAATCGTTACAATAACTGCTAGATAAATGCAAAAAATAAAATCAATCCATTTTAAGAATCAATTATGCTAAAATATCGTATCTTGCACGTGCATAGCGTGAACACCCACAACTGTTATACTACGTTTTTCGTAGCGATACATGTTGCCGCAATGAAAATTATTATTCATCGTACCAATTTAATTTCCGAATGTACCTTTTGAAAGAACAAATTATTTTTTCTATTTCTTGTTTAGCTTTATTAATCTGTAGAATAATAAAAATCGATTATCTTGGAAATATTCGAGCATTGTCAAACAAAAAAATTACGTATACAAAGATTTATTTACGTTATATTTAGATCTTGAAGCTATGTAGGAATAAATAAATTCAAGTTGATACATATGGAAACCAAAAGTAGTGCATAAGAATCATGAGTAGGCAAGATGGATACCCAAAAAAAAATCAAGGACAAGTGGGAATTTTTTTTTAAGGACCACTGAGAAAAACTTGACGTGGTGGCATGTATACAAATAGTTTTTACATATAATAAAAGGGAAATGATATAAATCGTCTTTAGAGCGGTTGATAGGGCGGTTGATAGGGTATAAAAAATTATAAAAAGTGTATAAAAATATATGAAAGTGTATTAAAAAGTATAAAATATGCATCAAAAATTATTTTTTTTTGTCATTTTGTACTCCTTAACGACTGCCCTTAGGACGATCGATAGCAAGATCCATAATAAAAATGGTCAAAGTTGCCCACTCATGTGTGTTGTTTCCAAATTTAGGCCCCACAAATTGTTGGCTTCACTCATAAATGTGATACACATTATGGACTTTTTTTGATGGGTTGGTATTTTCGTTCAGACCAATTAAATTTGAAATAGGTTAGTTTGGAGGGTCTTGAAGTTAATCACTAGACAAAAACTTTCAGTAGTCCTAAGGATTCTTGAATTGACGACCTTTTGAATACAAAACTAGATTTACACATTAGAGACTCTTATCTTTTTTATTTTATAAATTAAATAAAAAAATTCATTTCAACCATGTCATTGTCAAAACTTATAAATAATGATCTTCCTTTCATAGAGTTAATAGTTTTTTTTTCATGCAAAAAAAAAATAAAATGTAACATTATTATCATATTTAAACATTAATTGTCCATTTTAGGATTCTAAATAAAATTTTTGTTGGCATCGCTCTTTCAAAACCATTAACATTGTAATTAACACTATAATACCTCCAACTTTTGGCAAATTCTTACTATCATTATAGAAATTTAAAATCGGTATTGCTAATCACCGCCTAATAAACAGTAGTTAAAATACGCATAAAGCAAAAACAATTAAAACTCCAATACACATTTCACGTATTTATATCTACTTTTCTTGCATATGAATACACTTTTTATCTTAGCCCCTCTAAATAAATTTACTTTTAGATGTTTGAAAGTTTAAATAATTTTACTATTGATAAAATTATTAGTAGATCCAATAAAAGTCATTTTCTAGCCGAACTCTATTAAAGTTTTGGTTGGGAGTCGATTGTCTCTGGTTTATAATTTGACTGTATCGGTCCAATCTAGCTATTTTGAATTTATTTTAATGATTAAAATCGTTTAAATTACAGGCCTCATTAAAAAAATTTAATATTATAAAAGATTGAGTTAATTAGATATAATTTAATATTCGGTCGATATCAATTTATATCAAAATAAATAAATATAATAATATATATTATACTAATTTATTAAATTATAAAATATTACTTAACGGATATTAAACTGATTCAATTAAACTCACCGATAACTGTCCGCATTTAGTGGAGACAATCCAATCCCTTCTTTTAGGTCGATTTCATGTTCTCCTTCGATTGACCAAGCAAGCAAGTCGGTGGAGGTTTACTAAACGAAGAGGGAACAATATTCTCTTTACACGTGTCACTCCAAAACTATTGGGAAATTGCACTTACAACCCCCAAAGCTTGTACTAATACATTAGTACCCTTGAGAATTTTGGACGTAACATACCACTAGCCGAGGCTTATAATCATATTACAGATTGCCCCACCGTTTTTTTTATTTTAAGTTGCCTAACAAGTTTTACTGATGTCATCAATTAACTTTTTTTTTTATTTTAAATATCAACTTTACCTTAAGAATATTGTTAAGAGTTACAAAAACAGTATACATTGATTCAAAATTCCCACTTAAGGCCCTTGCACTTGTGTCGTCGATGTAAAAGAAGACGGGCAATGTATAACCTAGGGAGATGTACTGGGGTGAAACTAAAAAATCCTAATTTTATTATTGGGTGTATTGAGAATGTGGGGTGTCCTATGAAAATATTAGTTTGCAAATTCATAAACCTTTCAAGAGGAGGCCAGTGTCATTTCCCAAACACGAGATGTAAATTTTGCATTACATACAAACCTTGGGGAGATCAACGTCACACTAGTACTTTGCCCTCAAGGGAAACCCCAGATTTATATTGTAAGCTTCTAGACGGGATTTTAATTTGGATGGACCGAAGAAGAAGCTTCACCAAGACCAAATCAAAATAAAATACAAATAATAAATAAATAATAGTAGTAAAAGTCAAAATAAAAATAAAAATAAAAATAAAAATAAAAATAA